>QGQJ01000022.1:0-19860 GCA_003206725.1 Blastomyces emzantsi
TTTTTTATTATTATTATTTATTCCACAACAATAACTGTTTTACAATAACAGTCCAATTGCTATATTCTACTCGTTTTCTGGTGCTCTAATATCCCAAGTCGCCTCCATAACGCCCAATAATGTCGTCCGATAAGATCCTTCCCGTTTCCCCTGCTGTCCCAGCAAGCCAGATCGCCGCCTTCAACACATCTTCTCTCCAAGCGCAACCATCATCCTCCGTCTGGGATCGCATCTCCAAATGGGCCTCCGAGAATAAGGCGATTGTCTACACCATTGCCGGAGTCGCCGTTGTCGTCACAAGCGCTGGTGTCGTCTACTACCTATCAGACTCCGGCCGCTCCGCCGCCTCCGCGCAGCCTGCGGAGAAGAGGAAGAGCAAAAAGGAGAGGCGGCGTGAGAAAAAGAAGGCTGAGGAAGAGAAAAAGGCTGAGGTTGCTGCCGCCACTGGTATGGCTACAAACCCATCTTATTTATCCTGCTACGCTACCTGTAGTACTCGCGTAGACCTGAGTGAGATAGATGCTGACCCAACTCTCCGATGTAGACCCCGCCAAGACAAAGCCTGAGGAAGTTCCAGAGGAATTGCCCGAGGTCGACGAATCTACCGTCGATAGCCTGTCTGCCGAAGTATGCGCGCCTTGAATCACCTGCAAAACAACCCAGTAAATCATTTGCTAATACGAGATTCTTTTCTCCTTCCCCCAGACTCGTGCGGCATACGCTGCAAAGTTAAAGGCCGCCGGAAACAAGGCTTTCGGATCCCTCGATTACAACCGAGCAATCGAACTATACGGCAAGGCCATCCTTTGCAAACCCGATCCCGTGTACTACTCGAACCGCGCTGCGTGCTACAATGCCCTCAGTGAGTGGGACAAAGTGGTGGAGGACACCTCCGCCGCGCTTTCCATGGACGATGAATACGTCAAAGCCATGAACCGCCGAGCAAACGCGTACGAGAAACTGGGTAAATTCAGCGAGGCTCTGTTGGACTATACCGCCAGCTGCATCATCGATGGGTTCGCTAAGGAATCCAGCAAGCAGGCTGTGGAGAGGCTGTTGAAGAAGGTTGCAGAGCAAAAGGGGCATGCCATCTTGGAGGCAAAGGGGAAGAAACTCCCTAGCGCCACATTCGTGTCCAACTACTTGCAGAGCTTCCGCCCACGACCACTTCCTGAGGGCCTGGGTGAAGATGTGGAGTTAGACGAGGAAAGCGGCAAGGGTAAGTTGCGCAAGGGTTTCCTCGCCTTGTCCGAGCCGACGGGAGATGGGTATGAGGAGGCAGCAAGAGCGTTTGAAAAATCGCTCGAGTTGGGGGATCTTGGGAACTTTGAAGCCCTTGCCCTGAATATGCGTGCCACTTTCACATACCTGGCTGGCGATGTCCAAGCTGCCCTGCAAGACTTGAATAAGAGCGTTGAGCTTGATCCATCGTTAGTCCAGAGCTACATCAAACGCGCAAGTCTGCACCTTGAACTTGGTAAGCTTTCGTCTGTTATATCCTAAACGCAGGGTAAAACGATCATACCGAAACTAACATCTTAACAGGCAATAGAGAGGCTGCAGCCGATGACTTTGACCTCGCCGTGGCGCAGAACAAGGATGACCCGGACATCTACTACCACCGTGCCCAGCTCCACTTCATCCTAGGCGAGCTCCCCGAGGCCGCCAAGGATTACCAAAAGTCCATCGACGTTGACCGGGATTTCATCTACTCGCACATCCAACTCGGTGTAACGCAGTATAAGATGGGCTCTGTCGCCTCTGCGATGGCCACATTCCGCCGCTCCGTTAAGAACTTCGAGAACGTCTCTGACGTGTACAACTACTACGGTGAGCTCCTGCTCGACCAGCAGAAACATGCGGAAGCGATCGAGAAGTTCGACAAGGCGGTCGAGCTGGAGAAGAAGAACAAGCCGTGGGGTATCAACGTGCTTCCATTGATCAACAAAGCCCTGGCCCTGTTCCAATGGAAACATGATTTTGCCGAAGCAGAGAGTCTATGCCAGAAGGCGCTCATCAGTACGCTCTGTCCCATTTATATCCCGTTGTTGTTCTCCATATCTAACCCACTTTACCCTACAACGGCTACTAACCCCAATCTCTTTTTCGGTAGTTGACCCGGAATGCGACATCGCCGTTGCCACCCTCGCCCAGCTCCTCCTCCAACAAGGCAAAGTATCCGAAGCGCTCAAATACTTTGAGCGAGCGGGCGAGCTTGCCCGCACTGAAGCCGAAGTGATCAACGCCGTGTCATATGCCGAAGCGACGCGAGCGCAACTCGAGGTGCAGGAGCGATATCCCAAGCTCGCCGCGCGTTTGCAGCAAGTGGCGGGTGCGGGTGCTATGGGAGTGCCGCCTTCGTAAGAAAACAAAGAAAGGAGAAGAAAATAAAAGAAGCATTTTTTGTCTCCATCTCCCCTTTCTCTCCTCCCCGCTCCTATAAAATTATTATATACATGTCTATACCTAGCTTTCGACAATGGGAACGAAAAGACCAACGCGTTATTTGTCAACCAGCTAGAGTCACCAAGTCAAGGGAAGAGCAAAAGCACACGGAAGCAAGCCCATCGATGAACAATGAAATCCAACGCCGTTGATGATCTGCTGGCTAGGATACGATCAGATGAGATCTCTCGATCCCAGTTCCAGCTTGTCCCTTGGTTTCTCCAAAAAATATAAAACATAAAAACATAAAAACATAAAAAGGCATCAGAAAAAGCAAAATTGAAAAGCCGAACGACCGGACTTGACGACCTATCCCGAGTGGTTTGCTTGACAAAAAGGATAAACCAGGCCAAAAATTCTCTTCTTCTTTCCCCATATGCTTCGTTGGGCAGTCCCTAGCTTTGCTTCTTCTCTTCTATTATTTCGCCCTTCCCTTGTTCAGGTTTGATCATTTTGTATTAGTTTAGACTGTTTCCCTACATCTCTGGTTGCTGGCATCCGATCCTAACCCCATTCATCTCGCCCGTGTGCATTTGTGTTTCGTGTTCTCTGGCTTTCTTGTCCGCGAGTTACTTACAGACATACTGTCTGGTTTTGTCTCTGTATGTATGTATGTATGTATTTCTATGCGTGCGAGTGAGTGGACGATGCCTGGAGCTGGACGCGCTTACTGCCATTCCTGATTAGGGTTTGGCTGCTGCAACGTTTAAATGTAATTATATATCTGTTTCTTCTTCCCTTTCCCCTCTTGTCCTTGTTTTGATCTATTTATTTATTTTATTATGTATTGTATTCTTCTGGGTGCGAGATCCACGGATCAGACATATATCACATGACCACAATGACATCATCAGCCGCATGTGTCCGGGGAATAGCATCGGACAAAGGTTGGTTGTAATTCTGATACCACAACACCGTAGTTTACAGCGCTAGTACCACACCGCTGCTGGTAAATACCATACGTATCCATACCACCGATCTATGCATCCATAGAGGTTGTGTAGCTGTGACCTGGGTCCAACCTGCAACTCTGCGCCGGACATCTGGTAGCTGGTACCGCGGGGAAATGGATCACCGCCGGCCCTTCTGCCTAAGCTGCAGACTGTCGTTCACCTGACGCAAGCGTGGGCCGGCTCGAGCCTCAAAACGTTCAACATCGACTTTCTCTATAACTTTCAACTTCACCTCACTCGATCTCGACCTCATCTCAGCTTCGCCTCGACCTCCTGCCTTAACTTCAACCTCTCCCCGCCGCCTCGTCTCTTCATCTCCTCATCCTGTTCATCCGTTATTCCAATCTGTCACTGTTTTGCCCGCTAGAATCTACTTTCATCTTGCCCATTCCTACCCGCTTCCCCGCCTTTTGTCCAACCTCCTGGCAACTAGCCCTCTCGACTCCCCCACCACCGTTCCCGTCACCAACACATACACTTGCATCTACAATCACAGACTACCCACTACCCATTCCATTACGTATCAGGTTTTTTCAAAACAGTCTATGCGCCTGATAACCCTCTCGAAGCTCCTTTTGCTTCTGCCTCTACAACGATTAGAATGAAAGCAGGGACTTTTTCGCTTTTCTAGAGACCCTGTCACATTTCCATCCTCATTCCCTAACCGGCTAGCTTTCTCGAAAATTAAAATATCATTTGCCAAACGGAAAAAAAAAAGTGAAGAAAAGAAAAATCAACTTCGTCTTCTATCCGAGACTATCACTGAACCGAAGAACGCGAGAAAGCGATGCTCTCATCGCTTGTTGCCTTGGCTCAATATTAACGCAGTTTCAAGTTCGGATATTGCCTATAGAGCGAGAGCTAAACATTTGTCTATCCGGAGCTTCAAGTCTACTAACTACTATTACTTGTCGTGACCGCCACCGTAACCTCAGCTCCGTTTCGAAATCCATTCCCCTTCTGCTCTCCCGCGGCTTCTCTTTACCAAAAACATTTCCTATCATTCTCCTCTAAACCTTGTAAGGGGCTATTTCCCTAATGTAAACAGGTTATCATGGAGCGTAACAAGCGTATGTCTTGCGATTCCTTGCCTCTTCTTCTCCCTCTATTCTCGACTACCTACGTACTAACACTAACTGACCTCATTCATCATAGTTGTCGTGACCATCGACCCAATCAACTTCAAAGACCCCATCGACAACCGTGTCCTGACTCTCTCTTCTGAGAAAGATGAGATCGTCATCGGCCGCTCCTCCAGAATGCCTAGCAAGGACCTCAATCCGGCTCGCAATAATGCCTTTTTCGACTCTCGGGTCATGTCGCGCAGCCATGCCGTAATCACTACTTGTCTACAGAAAAAGGTAACACTCTCTCGCTTTTCCATATGTATACATATATGTATATATGCCTCGAGAGGTCGTCATTATATGAGGTCTAATTTGGTTTGTCTGGAAACATAGCAAGTATCCGTCTCCGATACCGAATCTATGCATGGTACCTGGTTGAACGGTAACAAGCTTATCAGCAATGAAAAGGCGCTTTTGGGGAATCTCGATGTCTTGACATTCGGAACAAAGGTTACTCGCGGCTCAGGTCTGTGGTTCCTCTCCATATTACATCTAAAAATAAAGCTCCCTTAACTCAACTAATCCATTCATCTTACAGAGACTTTTGAACCCCTCGAAGTTCGTCTCACCCTATCATGGATCAAAGAAGTGTATGTCATCCTTTTTCTCATACACTTTCCCATTTGTCCACAATTACAGTTACCAACTATCTTTTATTCTAGGAAACCTGTCCCAGTGGACCCTCCAACGTCCAACCAGCGCCACTCGGTCAATACTTTCGTCGTGCCTGATGACGATGACGACGAAGATAATGACTTTGATGACCCGCAAGTCGAAGGTATATTTGCCAAACCATTTGATACTGAACCCTTACTTCGCGAACCTTCAGTCTCCGCTGATTCTGATGTGATATCAATTCACTCGTCAAATAACGATGGCGAGCAACAAGGAAAGTCTTCTCCACCATCCTCCCTGCCTAGTAGATCCGAGGAAAAGGACGATGATGCGCCTAGGTCCAAGCAGGATGTCAGTGCTGAGTGTTCCCCAGCCAGCAAGTCCCCCTATAATTCGGTTGCTGTGGCAGAAAGTCAAGTTTCAAAAAATCAAGTGTCGCATCGTCCTGTCGATTTAACATCCGAGAGCAACAACGATGTTAAAACGGCGGTGCCGGCCCTTATTGAAAATGACAACATATATGACGCAGAGTCAGGAGATGAACATAGCCAAGTTTCGCAGGGGGACCTCTACTCTAGCCTTAATACTAAGAGAGAAAGACTTGAAATTGGGGCTAAAGCAAAGTACAAGTCTGATTCTGTCTTGCCTCAGAACGACAACACGAGAGCAAACGAAAATACTAGCAACACAACCAAAACTCGCAGTTCGAATTCCGCAGAACCTTTAAAAAATATGCATGCCCCGTGTGTTATGTTTGAGAAGCTCGATCGGTCTTCCCAACAAGCTGGTAAGACGAGTCAACCTGAATGCCCGCGGCCCTCGACTACTACTCAGAATTTGCCCAATTCCGGTGATTACGATGATAACGGATACCGTGCGTTTACGAGCTCAAGTATCTCTGAGGAACAAGCTAATACGCTCAATCCCTCAAGTTTGGGCTATAAGCCAAGTCAGACCGGACCAACTCGACACCGGGACCGCAATCTTGCTCTAGGCTCAAAGAGAGCAGCCAGCCCTTCCGACAAGGCACTTGCCAGACCGGCCATGGGCGATTCATATTATTCTTTCTCTGAGGACAATCCCTCTGGCCGATGGACCCCAGCTTCTGACAAAAACCATCGGCCATTCGGAAACCCCGGATCCATTGGACTAGAATCGCCTGCAGAATTATTAGGCGGGCTACCGCCTGCAATCCCCAGTGACTACCTGTTCCCCCATCTTCCACCCTTACGGTTGCCCTATTCAGATGGTCCATTTACCGCTTCAAACGAAGAAGATAGCAATTGGCTAGATGATTCCGATTGGTGAGTTGCTCCATCTCTCCTTGCTAACATATACCCAGTCACTTATTCATCGGATAGTGCACGCGACCAATCCCTGGCTGAGAACACCAGGGATCTATACCGCTTCGGCTCGCCTTTCTCGCCCGCTCCTTTGCATGGTCCGATTTCCTCGGCGACGTACCCCGACTCACCTCGCTGTCAAGCTCAGTCCCTGCCTCTATCGCAACCCCAGCAGCTACAGGCCTGCCAGGCCGCGGATGATGGATCAAGCCATCCACCACAGCCTAAATCTGCCAATACCACGCCAAAGAATCGGAAAACAGCAACCTCTATCCCAATCGCCAACATAGTCGACGGCCACAAGAAGGCCACTGAGCTTAACCCCCCAGCAAACCCACTGAAGCGCAAAGCGAACAAATTAAATCCAGAACCTGTGTCTGCAGAAACATTTAAAAGCGTTAATGATTTCTACTGTGGTGACGGTTGCGACGATGATGGGGATGGCAGCTTCCCGGACGCCCAACCGCGAGACCTTGTCATATCTCCAGGCTTCCCATCCCAACTCGCAACATCCAATTCAACAACCCAAATCGAGTCCCAGGACTTTGGAGCGCGCTCGTTCTCTACTGCCAAAGCAAATGAAACACCACATTCCCCACATCAGGCGAAGAAGATCAAAATAGAGACACCAGACGTGCGACACGGCGCAGAGCCCAAGACTAGTTTGGCCCGCTACGCAGCCAGCGCGCTGTTGGGTGCTGCAGTTGGTGGAATTGGTGTTGTTGCTGCATTGGCGTCGTTGCCGCCGGATTTCTTTAATTAATTCAGGACATTATTTTGGCCGTGGTTGTCTAGGGTCAGAATTTTGTTCCTGCTCATATCCCTCCGTCCTTTTTTTTTTCATATTCGTTTTGTCATTGTGTTTCTCATTTTTCAGCGGGGTTGAAAAACACTGAAGTGTAGGGAAGACTGCCTTTCACTGACGATTCAAGCTACATGCTGCGCCCCCCGGTAGCGAAACGATCTTTGATTTTGCTCTGTCATTTTTGTTTCCTTCTTGTTCGGTCTTGGGAACAAGACGGGAGAAGTTTGCTGACCTATTCCTTGCCTGCTGGACTCGGTGCCACGCCATGCCAGACCACGGTACGATACGAATAAGCTCCCCGACAATTCTTCATACCCAACAATATTGTTAGCTTACTGAATATTCACTTATTTCTATTCAACTCAAATTCGGCACAAAATTAAGCAGGCAATGGCATGGCCGCACCTAGGGTTCAGGTGCACGTGGATGGTATATTCTACAGTGGAATAACCTTTATAACGACTAAATGTTAACCTCAGATGGAAAAGTGGGTTTATCCATCGACTCTTCTATTGTGTGGCGTTGGCGTTGATGGAGGCGTTTCAGTTTCATCAGGGCAATCATTTAATACCTTTTTCCTCCTCTTGTTCTTCCCACCCTTTTCTTTCCTTTGTCGTGCGATATAAGTGCATGCGAATCTTCTCCCTTTACGGCACGTGAATGGGATTGAGTATCCGTAACTACATAACCTCATGCCCACCCTAAATCTTGACAACGGGTGTAGCACTCATTTGACATTTTTCCCTTGGTCTTCCCCTTTCGCCTTGGTCATAGGTGTTCTCAACTCATTTTCATGTCTTTTATCTTCACCCGTATTCTGCTTTTCCCTTGTTTAATATTTCTTTTTATGTCTGTCTACTTGAGATCTTTTTCCCCCCTTAATAATCACGATGACGTGGGCAAATTTTCAATTGAAAGGTGCAGGTTAGCTCTTTTTATCTTCCCAAGCTTGCTTACTAGGCAATTGATTTTTCTTTTTTTTTTTTTTTTGCTTAGTTACTGGCTCTTTTACTACCTTCGTTTTTAATCTCCCTTGGAATTTCTTTGTAATTGGAGAGAAAAATACAAGAAGAAAAACTTCTGAAATTTGAATCACAGAGCAATCAATCGCGAAACGTAAGATGCTCTTCTGGGCTGCGCTTTTCCTGAAATAAGCCCGGCATTCCTCTCTCCTGTTTCAGTGGTAGTTTAAGAGAAATTGAAGTTATCCAGGAGTCACTTAAAATATGCAGTTATCAAAATCAACCTGTGTCTGCAAGCCGAAAGTTTACCCGGGTAGATCAATGAACTAAGAGTGCAAATCTTCTCTGCTTGCATTATGCAATGAGTTTAATTATCTTTATCTAGTAATTATACAGAGTGTAGGCATGTCGAACAAAATCCGAACGAAACACAGTTATAAAAAGAACACTACAACAAGTATATATCAAACATTGCAGAAGACCAAGGAACATGAAATCCGTGTGCGCCTATGAGGATGTTAATAGAAATGTGGAATAGAGAGAAGACCGTGGATTTGGCGCTGGAATGATGCGAGGGAAATTTGTACAAAGCATGGTATGATTGTATGATATGTGGTGTCCAGCATATTAACATAGGCTAGAATTGGTGAAGCTGAGACGTGCGGTGTAGGGGCGAGAATCATAATATGGTACAGACAGGACGTAGGGAATGAGGAATGTTGGGTATTGTGATCTTACGCATGAAGGGATATAAAGAAAAGCAAAAGTAAAAACTCCAAAACAAATTTGCGAATGCGAGGAATACAAAGGGGGTTAAAAAGCGTAGCATATTAGGCTAAGCGGGTAGGCGACAGATAGGTCACGCTAGGATAGTCGTTGCCGCTCTGCGGGAGAAGATATAACAAGTCAGTGCACGGAAAATGGCGGCGTCGTCGTATCGGTTTCGTATATTCGAGAAACATTTCCGGAAAGATAGTACTTGACAAAAAAGCTTTCTTACGCAAACAGCGAGGCGGCAGTTGCAGTAACAAACAAGCAAGTATTGTTATTGTTCAATTTTCAATCTAGAGGGTCATGGCGGAATGTACAGTCGTCGCCTTTGAGGCATTTGCCTTCTTTCCAGTACCTGCAAGGGACGAGGCCTGCTTTAGGCTGTATCGAGTGAATGGCCCATTAGCTAAGGAAATCTAAAAGTTAAAAGCGCGAAGGCAGCTTACATGTTTCTTGTGCTTGAAGTCTCCATTCGTCCTAGCCCGCTTGTTGCCATGTCCGTGGCCATGACCGTGTCCGTGCCCGTGCCCTTGGCCACTGTCGTCATAATCGTTGTATCCACCAAGCTTTTTATGCCCGTGACCATGACCATCGCGCATCCGCTTCCTATCCGTATCTTCATAAAAGGAGCCATGCTGTTGTTTCAGCTGATTCTGACTATAACCCACAGGTTGAGATGGTGGCTGCTGCTGCGCTTGTGCCTGCACCGTCGAGCCAGGATTTTGGAACTGCGAAAGGATCGAGGCGAGATTCGGGGCCTGAGATGATGAAGGCGCTTGGCCCTGGGATGGGGGGAATGCAGGAGCCCCTTGTTGAAGCTGTGCTTGCGCATTCATGACAGCAAGAAGAGCTTGGATGTCCAGTCCACCTGGCAACGCCCCGGGTTGGGTGGTTTGCTGAGCCTGAGGTATTTGCAGCATTGGAGTGGTAGTGGGCTGACCTTCGCTTGTAGGGAAGTGGCCAAAGGTTTTCTCCAAGTCGGATATAGGGTTTAGTGGCTGGGATTGTTGAGGTTGTCCGGGTTGAGGAGCTTGCTGGATGAGTTTGAGTAGAGAAGCAATGTCCACATTGTTGGAGTTTTGCAGCGGCACAGCCAATTGGGGCTGTGGTTGCGGTTGCGTTGGTGGTGGTGGTGGCGGCGGGGCTGGTTCTCGGGCTGCGAAGTACTTTGCGGAGCGCGCCTGTTTAATTTAGAATGTTAGAAGACTACACCGTGAGAAATACTTTGACATGTGCTTAAATACCTTTGTTCGATCCCCCGGTTCGCCAAAAGGGATTTCCGGGTCATACGCTTCATCCGAATCAGGGGCAGGGGGTTCTTTCGGAGACGTCGGAATATCAGCTGGCGATGTATAGAAGACGCTTAGAGTTTTGGCTTCACGCTGCTCCTGAGCCAGCTTTTCGGGGCTCTCGGGTTTCTGAATGCCCCCTCTCTTGAGGAAATTCCTCTGGCGTTCCTCAGGATCAAGCTCTGAGAAATCAATTTCTAATCGTGACGTTAGTAAACAGGGGAAAAGAAAAACAAATACCCAGTATTTGACACGAAAGGGGATCGTATATACCTATTGGAGAAGCATAAGGATAGAAAGTTTTCTCTCGAGCTTCCGGATCATCCTCATCGTCATCATCATCCAAATCATCCATCCCCCGGTGAAGCTTAAGTGTCCTTCCCTCGCCTCCTACATCGGCAACATCACGAATCATGCTGTCATCATGGCCAATTTCTTCCTCAGGATCATGAGTGAACAGCCGTATTTCAGTCAAAACATTGTCTGGTTTCCAGCTGACACGAAGCTTACGGCGCTCTTCTTTTCGAAGCCGCTTCTTGCGTTCTTCCTCTGTTTCTGGAGGAAGATCTTCCGCTGGCTTGCTGGGCACCGATTCCTTTGGTTTGCTCAAATCAGCCATCGTCTCTGAGAATGAGAAAGCGGGTTTCGGGGCGGCGGTCGGCGGTGGAGTGAGCTTCTTTTCCGGAAGCGGACTACACATCTTATTAGCATAGGCGTATTCACAAGAAGGGTATATCAAACACATACTTTGTCTTTTCTTTAGCAGCAGCTGCTGCACGCGCCGCATTCGAAGTTCCAGGTTTTTTCGACGCGGACATCAAGCTACTAAAAAGGCTTGGAGTCGGTTTTGGGACAACCATATTGGGTTTCGGCTTGGCAGTAGCAGTGTTTCCGGCTGCCGCCATGCTTTTGGTATCTAGAGAAGTGGTTCGTTTGGTGGTAGTTACTGCAGTGGGTCTCGTAATGAGTTTGCCGTTGGAAGGGGTTACAGTTCGTTTTGTGGACGGCGAACCACCCGTTTCCGGTTCACGGGGCCTCTTGGCACCTGCAGTGGGCGGAGGCGGGTTATGGATAATGATTTCGGGGTTCATAGGCACCATTCCATCTTCATTAAGCGTACTCTCTGTTTTTTTAGGCGGAGTTTTCGCGATTTCAGCCTTCCTTTTCGTCAACTCCGCGGCGTTTGATAAAATTGTTTGGGCTAGATGCTTAATGACCTCCCCTCCCTTCTTCACAAATCGAGAGAGAATCTTGTCATTTTTGGTTTTCTCAAGCATTGCTTGATCCATTGTCACAAATTTTGTCATGAGCTATTGTCTCAGTCAGTAACGTGCTCTGAATAGAGGTAATACGACAAGTAGAACAAAGCTTAATATTACCTTCAAAATGTTCACTGTCAGAGGCCCATCGCTATCTGCTGCAGTGTGTCGATCAAGTAGAAAGGAATATAGCGCGGATATGATAATTGGATGTTCACCGAACCTAATGTAGATATAAGTATTTTTGCTCATCGTTATCGACTGTTTTCTTTAAAAGTAGAATATATGAACGAGGAAAAGAAGCAAAAGGAAAACATAGTGGAAGGCTGGGTCGCAATTTGACAAGGCCGAAGCCGCCCTCGCGCATTATGACAAGACACCGCCCTCGAGTACCGAACAGCGTATCTATATCCTATTTTAGGTGGCGCTTGGAGGGGGTAAAAGTGTGGGTACAATTAGATGCAGCGAAATATAGAGGCTAGCACATTAATTGTGCAGGCTATTTTAAGCTTCATACAGCCGCTGCACATTAACTTCTCCTTCAGGAAATTCTAAGAAGCAGAGGTAATAGCGCTTGTTTCTAGCCTTTGACATGACGCAAATCATGGCGATTGTCCACACTGACATTATTACTTTTAACATATCTTCGATTTTCTTCTGTAATATCTTTCTGCGTTTTATCCCCCCAAACAACTACAATTTGGGTGATAATAATGACATTCCAGGTGTGTAGAAATAGGGAACGAAATAAAAATTGAACATACCTTTGGATGATGGCTGGATGACCACCGTCCAGCGCTGTTGTGACGATCAAATCTATAAGACGCCGTTGCAATATGACTTCCTTCTTAATTTCCGGGATTTTATCCTCTTGATTTTGATTCTCAGCTGCTTTTAATATTTCGCTTTTAGCTTTCCAAGTATCGCGGACGCCCTTGACAAGATCCGAAAATACCGTCAGTGCGTGTCGTATCGTAGATATTGGTGGCTGTTTATTCCTCGGCGACCAAACTGCTTTTAATGTGTCGTACTTGATGCCACCTTCAATATCCAGAGGGCGCAAAGGAGGAAGAGGAAATGGCTCTGGTGCGACTTCGAGATCCGACGAACTATCGGAGTCACTACTATCCGAGCTAGCTGAGGCATCGGGCAGTCGTGGCCCTTGTTTCGCCACAGCTTTACTGGCTGCAACCTTTGCACGATCCTGAGCCTTTTCTGACTCGTCTTTCTTCTTCCGTTTGGTTGGCGGCTTATCAGCTTTAGTTCGCGCTGGCCCTTATTAGCAGGATGTCCGCGATGCACATATCAAAATACAGAGTTGATGCAGAGTTGACGGCAGGCTTACCTTTCGTTGGCTTCTTTCCTCTTGTTGCAATTTGGGGAATTGGCTGCATCGTGTTGAAAGTCTGGTTCGGGCCAACCAAACGAGGAGCGATCTCCGCACCGTATGCCTGATAGAGACTAAGTCAAATAGTTAGCTATACAAAACCCCTTGTGAAATAAAATGGGGCTGAACGGCTTACTCAGGTGTGGGGCGGTTGTCTAGATCCGCAGGATTAATGACATAAAAATCATTTTGAGAAGAGCCAGGTTGGATCATTGAATGTTGAGACGCAGAAAGAAACTGGGGATCAATGGTATTATGATATGCAGAGCTCGGGTGGCGCGCCTGGAAACCATTTGCTAAATTGATGGCATCATTCTATGAATGTTGGGTTAGCTCTATCCTCACGAAGTCAGTGTTAGAACTCACTTACTTGCATATCATTTTGCAATGGCACTGGCCTTTCATAAGATGGCAGCGGACTTCGAACGGGGGAGGGCGCGAGTTGCGGTGCATGATTTACTCTCTGTAGATCAACTGCAGGTTGCTGATTAAATCCATTGTGGGTTGCTGAAGAGGAATTCGCATAAAAGTTTTGGGGATCGAAAGTGTATTGGCGATAAGGGGCATGTTGTTGCGAAGCCTCGTAGGGAGGATTCGGTTGTGAAAACTGGTTAATATGGTACTGCGCCGGCAGAGTATAATTCTGTTGCGATTCTTGTACCATCTGAGGTTGCAACTGAGACTGCAACTGAGGCTGTAACTGAGGTTGTTGCCATTGCTGTTGTGGTTGCGAATATATATCTTGAGGTTGCTGCTGGGGTCTCGATTGGGGGTTGGCATGTGCGGCCTGAAAGACGGGGTGGTCCCACCCTATACCAAAAGGCGGACTATCGGATTGATTGGAACTGTACAATGGGTGTATCCCACCCCAGAACTCTCCGGAATATGCATTTGTCGCGGGTTCAGGCGCAGGTGAAGGGTTCGACGAAGGGTCCATTGTCATTTTCGTTCCTCGCTCCTTTCTATGTCCGTCAGGGTTGGGATCAGGTCACGTGGTTGAAGAAGGCGGGAAACCCGGTCCTCCCCAATCTGGACCGACTTATTGCCGCTTTTAGAATCAAGCAGGAGAAATAGGCCGCGATCTAACTGTATGCGTACTAGCGCGAGGCTGTGAAAGGACAAGCCAATCTCTTTTAGGAAAGACAGGGGTGCTGCCCGTGCCCAGGTGCCCAGTCTCTGGTGGTTCAGAAGCAAAGCAACCCTGGAAAGTTTGATATTCAGCCCCTTCGCTTGGGCTTCCCCTCTAACAGTAATAATAGCTGGCAATATCTGGCTGTGTGTGCTTGATGCTTGTAGGTCTTCTGCCTGTGCTGGTGCAGAATTGTGTTGGGGTATGTCTCTCTTTGAGGGTTTGTTAGGTGACTCTTTTGTTAAGGGCACCAGAAGGCCATTTGTTGCGGGGCTTTCAATAAAAGTTAGACGTTAAAAGGGATAATATAAATAAAAAAGAGAAAAAATCAGCGTATGCAGGAGGATCAAATAGGCTTACTTTGCCCTCCTGATCGTCGGTTCTGGCCGAAAAGTGTTTGGGGGTTTGTTGCCGGCTTTATATGGAGGAAACTCTGCTGCAAAATAGATGACCACCCAAGAGGAATACACCAGAAGTCAAAAAGTACAGCAATATCCACCACAGCAGCCGCTCAAGTTCTTCCAAATACCTCCCAGGTTGTATTGTATTGATTTTCCAACTCAAATTTGTCTCAAATGTCCTTCCTCTATCTTTGCACCTTGTTCCTGCGTGGTATTCTCCTTCTGGAGCCACCAACTTTAGGGCAGCCTCGCCAGGTTTCCACTCGCCTTAGTCCACGGAGCAAGGTCTCATACAGGAGCCCGTACCTCAGGTTTTCAGCTTAATAGCATAGTGAATGCCTTTACGATGAGAATTCAGCAGTTGAGAGGGAATATGCGGGATATGGGGATGATGGAGAGTGCGTGTGTTGTGTGAGAGACGATGGGAACTGACTGGCACGACGTTGACTTTGCGTTGTTTTGTCACCCGAGTTCCCGGTCCGGCTGATTTTCCGGGGACAAGAGAACGGAAAATGGTACCTCCGGGGCACCGAGTTGCTGATTATGTCATCAGTACTTCAGGGAGCAGAGCGATATTGAGATCTGGCGACAGCGACAACAACACCCAAGTTCGAAATATCCACTTTGCGCCGCTGATTGATTTAGATCTGTGCCGATGTCCGGCTTGAATGGCTTTCGATTATACTTTTTGGACCCTCAGTAATCTTTAAATAATTCATCCAAGGCAAGAGTGAGCCCTTTCCAAGCCCCGGCCAGCCCTCCCGACAGGCGCATCTCCGCCGTCCATCTACTTCCTCATGGCTTCACATCCTCCCTCTCTCCGACAGAGGCAAATTGGTATGAACTATTCTCTAGCGGTCCTATAGTGAACGTGACTAATATATAATTTTATTTGTATAGCTTCTATTGAGAAGATCCTAAATCTGAACCATGAAGCGCCTCACCAAAATGACTTCCACGGCGACGCTGTTGGCCCAACTGGCCTAATACACTCCACTCCAATACTTAATGAAGATGGCGATCCCGTATGGAAAGTGTTGGTGTTTGATGACTTGGGCCGCGATGTTATTAGCAGCGTTTTGCGAGTCAACGATCTTCGAACATGGGGGGTCACGATCCATCTGTAGGAGCGCTCTTGGAGTTAATTCGTCCTTTCAGGCGTATACTTTCTTTACTAACGCATGGGAGTTAGAAATATCAAAAATCTTCGATGCCCAATTCCCGATGTTCCTGTGATATACTTTGTTGAGCCAACTCTGGAGAACATAAAACTTATAACCTCAGACCTAGAGAGAGATATCTACTCCCCTGCATACGTAAACTTTATATCGTCGGTTCCACGACCACTCCTAGAGGACTTTGCCTCTCAAATAGCCTCCACGGAAACATCAGAAAAGGTTGCCCAAGTTTACGATCAGTATTTGAATTTTATTGTTTCGGAGCCGGATTTGTTCAGCTTAGGAATGGGGAAAGACATGTACTGGAAAATAAACAGCACCCAAACCACGGATGAGGAATTGGATAACATGATAGACAGAATTGTGAGTGGTTTGTTTAGCGTCAGTGTCACTATGGGTATGCTTCCACTTAAATATTCTTTCATTCTAATACCTCTCACTAACGCTATTGAAGGCTCCATTCCGATAATCAGATGTCCGAAAGGAGGAGCATCCGAGCTAATTGCTACTAAACTCGATCGGAAATTGAGGGATCACATATTAAATTCTAAAGATAACTTGTTCTCTAACTCCTCCCAACGGCACGGTGCTGGGGTTCCATCAAGTCGCCCTGTCCTGATCATCGTCGACCGTAATGTGGATCTCGTGCCCATGCTCTCCCATTCTTGGACATACCAATCACTGGTCCATGATGTCTTAAAAATGCATCTCAACCGTATCACGGTGGAAGTACCAGTCGACGACTCAAACCCTGCAAAGGGTACGACCAAACGTTCATATGATTTGAGTGTAAACGATTTCTTCTGGAACCGCAACGCAAGCGTCCCCTTCCCGCAGGTGGCCGAAGATATTGACGCTGAATTAACGCGGTACAAAGAAGACGCAGCCGATATAACGAGAAAGACAGGCGCTTCTTCCATCGAAGATCTTCAAAACGATACCAGCGCATCCGCTCAACACCTCAAGGCAGCCATCACACTCTTGCCTGAGCTACGGGAGCGCAAGGCACTCCTCGACATGCACATGAACATCGCCACTGCTCTCCTCAAAGGAATTAAGGATCGGCAATTAGATAATTTTTTCCAGCTCGAGGAAAATATTACGAAGCAGAATAGATCGCAAATTCTCGAAATATTATCCAAGCCTGACGGGGGCACAAATCCATTGGACAAGCTGAGGTTCTTTTTGATTTGGTTCCTAAGCACAGAGATAGACCTCTCCAGAGCAGAACTGAATCGCTTTGAAGAGGTACTCATGCAGGCCGGATGCACCGACATTAGCGCAGTTGCTTTCGTAAAAAGGGTCCGAGAAATTACTCGGATGACAATGATGACAACCGCTGCCACCGCAACCACCCAACAACCTTCCTCCGACCTCTTCCGTGGTTTCTCCTCTCTCTCAAACCGTCTTACGGACCGCATCACCTCCGGCGCCCTTGGCGCAAATTTCGACTCCCTAATATCCGGCGTAAAGAACTTCCTCCCCGTAAACAAAGACCTAACTCTAACGAAAATCACGGAATCGATCATGGACCCCGCGGGCGCATCAAGTTCCGCGATTGCAAAGACAGAGAATTACCTCTATTTCGACCCACGCAGCGCAAATGCAAGAGGCGCCGTCCCACCGGCGGCCTCGACCCGAATCCAGCAAGGTGGGAGTAACATGCCCGGCGCACTTGGCGGTGCGGCACCAGGCACTGGCGCCAGCTTCGGCCAACGGCGACAGGGATTCAGCGAGGCAATCGTATTCACGGTGGGCGGTGGGAGCATGGATGAATATGGCAATCTTCAAGATTGGGCACATCGAACAGGGGGTGGTCCCTTAGCCAGCAGCGGTGGGCTGGGTGGCTCTTCGGGCCCAGCTGTTGGGCCCGGCGCTGGAGGTGGATCAGGAGTATCTGGCGCGACGTCAAAACGAATTGTATATGGGAGCACGGATCTAGTTAACGCGACGGAGTTCTTAATTGAGGCCTTGGGCAAGCTTGGGAAAGAAAGTTGATTTCTAATGCAATATTTCTCATTTTTATAATATATTGCCGCCTCTTTCCAGCCTGATACAGTGCATCCTTTTTGACAATGTTTATCACTCATCACACTCACCTGTCATCTCATGTATGGGGCTAAAGGGTATGTTTTTGCATTCTAGGAGGCATTTTTGATCTTACGGCGACGTCTTCAAGCGGCTTGAGAAAATCGGTCTCATTTGCTGGATGCCAGAATGTGCAGCGTCTACAAGTAATGCCACATCAAATAATGTTATTATGGGAGTTTGCATCCTGCATCCCATATTTTGTTTTCGGGCTGCGATAGCTATTCTAGCGCTAACCCTAACTTACTACACGCCTATCTGGGCCGCCAGAACGCCATCACATAAAGATTATTTGGCCCCTATCAGGCCTGAGTCTTTATGTATATTCCTATTGCAGTTATTAATACAGTCTGATAATCAGCAGAAGGTCTTGTTTTCCGTGTCGAATTATCATTCGCCACTTAACTAATTAAAAGTTACAGCCCTAGGTCCACAGCAACTCTCTCAGGTAGCGCAAGCAGTATGTTCAGCTTCAAAGTTATCGGAATGCTGAGCGTTGTATACTAATGTTCTCTTGCTCCCTTGCGTTGTTCATTTTTATCAGATAATCCACTTGAGACATCCTGTCCTGCGAGTATTTTCGTGCAGCCCTAAATATGAGTCCAACAATGTTCTACGTATAATTCAGGCCGCTAATCTTATATATTCAAAGATTATTTATTTTATATTCTGAATCTTCTCTATCTATATTCTGTGATATTCTCAATTATTATTAAGAATTTGAAGAGATGTCTGACAGCTGAAATAGAAATTCTTAAGTAGATGATGATACTTATATTCTGAATAAATTCGCTGCAATCCATCGCAACCATCAACCATGAAGTGCCTCAAGTGCAACCACAATAAACCGAGGACAATTGCGAAAGTTGAGGTGCCGAACTGCCCAAAGCTATGAAAGGGGCCTAAACCTAAGAGCCAGGCTCAAAGAAAAAGGCCTGGCTTGAGCCTCTGGTATGCTTCCTTCCTTTACTCAATAACCTAAGCTTATCGGCTTCAAAGATATACCGATATATCCCGTACTCTCTCCATCATGGGCGAGGGCTAATCTTCATTTGCTTGTTCAAAGGTATCGAACACGAGGAAATTGTATTCATTGGGGCCTTTGTGTCACTTATTTATCCGTGTCCTTCTTGTGTTCACATGATATTTCTAGCATATCAACTTGCTTTTTGTCACCCGTTTATGCATGTCTAGCTTTATTCTAGTATATAAAACATATCACTGTTGCTTCAGCATTTTCCAGCCACCTTAAAAACTTCGCTGTCCCATTGAAAAATCATGATACTAATTCACTATTGCCGAGACATTCCTACCATAAAGTACGGGATTTCTTGCTAGGGATAGTTACATGCAAGACATGATAACGTAGAAAAGAAGTGTTTGAGATACCGATAAGAAATCCCGTTGATCTTTTAAGAGAGATAGGTTAAACACCTCTTTAAAGGTTCTCTCACTCCTTGTTTCTTCGATGAACTTCATTGCTCTTTCACTTTCTGGATCCCTGTGGAGATAATAATCATCCAGCCAAAATTCACGCACGACACTGTGATCGGGCATATACTTTCGTAGCAAAGGCTTCCACTCCTTGTCCTCCACACTATCAGGGACTGATGTACAAACATACTTCCACCATACTGGAAAGTAACCAGACATCTCCCAATCAATTATGCCAGTAACAGAGCTGTTTTCAACTATGATATTGACATTAGTGAGGTCGCCATGCGTAAAGGTATAAGGCGTAGCGGATGGCATGCATTGTCGAAGTCGTATTCGCGCAGCCCCTGGTATGGTTTCTTTCAACCCACGCTCCATATCGCCCGCGATTAAGTCCTTCCTTTGTCATCCTTATGTTTCTAGGTCACCGATAGTACTGATGTGTTTTAACAAATGCCCCATTGACAAAGTCGTATTTCTGTAGTTCAAGAGATACAACAAAGTTAGTTAAAAGCAGGCATAACTGTGAAGGAAGCAGAGGATACAGACCATAAAATCAGCCATCTCAGTCATAAGCTCCTTCTCATTTGCAATCCATTCCTTCTGCCTCTCTGTAAGCTCTTCATTAAATGTCTGCGCTCGGTCAAAATCTATCCAGATTGCCCTTTCTGGAT
>QGQJ01000220.1:0-14111 GCA_003206725.1 Blastomyces emzantsi
CAGCTAACCAAGAGCCACCCAGCCCCCCTCCCCCAGCTGATGGCCCAGGTGGAGAAAGCGAGCGAGGCGGCGGCGGACGCGGCGGAGGAAACGGTGGCGGCCACCGTGGCGAACATGGAGGCGGACGCGGAGGGGGTGGACGAGGTCACGGCAAAGGCCGTGACGATGACGACGATGATGATGACCATGGCAAGCAAAAGACCTATGAGGATGTTCATCCTGTCACTGTAGGAGAAGATGGGGTACTAAAGGACGGTGGCCGCGGCGGTGGAGGGCTGGTCGGCGTCCTCACGAAGGCGGCGGATGAATTATTATTTGGCTGATGCTATAAAAGTAGTGCTTGTTTTTCCGTACCGTATCCCTTGCGGTGGTCTCTCACTCGGTTTTGAGGTGTTGTATTTTTTGTTCCGCTAGTGGGAGAATAGAATAATATTTAAAAAAAAGAAAGGGCTTAATATTAATATATGCCATGGATGGTCATGGGTGGTTTAGCATCTGTGTCTGTCCTGCTAGGTAATAAGGTGTGGATTCGAGATTACCTTTTCAGAAAGGAGAAGTTATACGTAAGATGCCATTCTATCCATCGGCAATATGAGGAACTGATATTTAATTGCTCCTTTTTTCCCCTTCTAGTGTCCTTTATGCATTTTTATTTGGCGGCTCTCCACCTAGAGTAAGATATCTAGGCGCCATCTAATTCTCCCAACAACGGCTTTCTCTCGTGAAACTCGGTTTGAAGAAAATAGCAATATCATACAGCCATAATTATGCTATCATATAGTTATTTTTAATTATAACTACCGAAAGAGACCGGAAAAAAAAGAGAAAGCAAAGAAAAAGGAGAAAAAAAACGAGAGTCGAAGAAGAAAGAAACGCCCGTAATCTAATATATATCGGTATAGCGCGATTCATGAGCAATAATCAACCGGAATAAAAAATACACCAAACATTATCCGTGCATAAATATCGTATTAGATGCTTTAAGCTTAAACTGTATCTTTAACCTAAAATACCCCTTCGTGTCTACCGAAACCGAAACCCAGAAGCAATAAATGGGGAGAGAGAGGTAGTACGGCGTTTTTGACGTCGAGACTATGGAAGAGTGCGATATTCACTATGGCGTCCTGCCTCTGCGCGCTCGATGGCTATCCGCCGACGTCTCTCAAAATCGGTTGCCCATAAAGCTGAACCGGCGGCAGTGGTGAGAAGAAAAAACATCGAGAGCATGGGGATTAATTGTAGGATTAAAGCAACTGTTCCGAACCTGTAGATGTGTTTAATATTAGAGAGGGGTTGGAAGTGATGGTGGGCTTTGAAGTCAAAGACAAACGAGCAAGCGGAGAAAAGAAAATGGAAGGGCGTATTCAATGACGGAAGGAAGTGAAAGGAACGCTGTTCCATGTGTGTGGGAATCATGCATATAAGCATCATGAATATCTACCATGGTAGGTAGATCATAAGGAGTAGGTTGGAGTAAGAAAATCTAAACTTCAGGGGGACTAACCACGTGTACCTAATCCTCCTTTTCGCAACGAACTTCTTCCTTTCATTTTTATTAAACCCTCTTAATTCAAAATACCTCCAATGTTGGAAGGGCCCCGCACGATAGCCTGTTAGGATAAGAAACATCGGTGTCCCCGCCACGGGCACAAAGTTAAGGGGAAGCAGAACTATAAACTCCACAATCTGCCGCACCGAAAAGGGCGCATATATGGCACTGGTAATCGGCTTACCCAGCCTTTGCGTTGGATTTAGCGATAGAGCAGCATCCCCGTTGCCGTTCCCGTCACCGTCGCCATCCCCGCCTTGACTCTGGTCTGCCCGAGGATGTATGGTCCGCGAGGTAGCAACCAGGTCTTCTTCACCCTGACTTATTAGTACGGCATCAAAGACATCAACGAGCGTTTCATCGACGAAGAATGCTTCGAAGAGTATTTGGACGATCGCGGCACCTTCTCCCAGGACGAGGAAGAGTCCATTCACCCAGGCGCCGCTGCCTTGGAAGATGGCAAGAAAGGCAACCTGTGGGAGATAGGTGAGGGTGAATAGTAGGGTATAAATGAAAGCAGAGAGGAGGGAGATGGAGAGTAGGCGTGCACGGAATAGAGGCCATAGGAAAGGATGGGAGATAAAGAATATTATGCCCTAGTTATAAATAAAGTTGTTAGCAATATACCTAGACAGTAATCCAACGCCCAGATGATAAGGACGGTTGGGGGAGAGCTCGGCAATGATGCTCACTCGTAAAGGATAGAGCCAAGATGCCTGGCTCAGGCTAAAGAACGAAGCCATCCAGATGGGCGCGCATATGGCTGCTGTCTCTTTTTATTGGCGTTAAGACATGAGTGAGTTGTCCATGATAGGTGCTCTTTGTATCTACTTTGCGCAGTTGGCTGATGCTACCTATGTTCACTGTTCCCAAAGTCAGCATTATTAGCTATGACGGAGGTTGGAATGGGCTGGGTGCTTGCCAAGACAGAACTTGGCTACTTTAGTTCTAGCGCCATCTGATATCAAATTTAAGGTTAAACATGCGGCTCGGGTCATGATGACCCATTCCTTATGTAATCAGTCCACCGAGTTCTGCTACAAAAGGAAATTTCCACCACGCGAAACTCCGTTTCTCTTTTTCTCTTTCTCTCTCCAACATAAAACACACCCCTCCATATTCACTCTTCCTTCCTTCTACATGGATTGGCGGAGGGGAAATTGGAGGGAAGATAATGGAGACCGCTGGTTACTTACCCCGAATGTTCAACCTTGCACCATGGAGCAATTTGGAAATATTTGCAGCGATACATTCTTCTGTTTACTTCATTTTCTGTGATGTGTGAATCGAAATAAGCAAAAGACACTGTTTGCACCTAAATTTGACATTGTCAGCAGATGTTTCTGGTTTCCACTAAAATTCATGGTTCTTAATATCCAACACCGCTGTGACGAGGTCTCTTGCTACCACAGAGGGCTTTGCCTCTCCGTTCATCGAATCAATCCAACCCAACCCTGCCCGATCAACCCATGCAGCCTTCATTCCTGCATTAATCGCACCCATTACGTCGAAAGGATTGCTGCTAATAAGCCACATTTCGTTCATTTGCGATCTTTCCTTGCCAGTCTTATCAGCTAGATGCCGATACGTCTCCGGCGCCGGCTTGAATTTCTTGGTGGGATCGACGGACACGATATTGTGGAACACGCCGGCGTATGGCGCCAACTCCTGGGATCTTGCGACTGAATTTTGGATCATAGAGGTTGTTCCGTTGGAAAACACGACCGGGAACAACTTCCGGTCGTCCACCAGGCTCGATAGGCATGGTAGGGTGTCTGGAAAGAGAGATAGGGAATCGTAACTGCCCATAAGCTTTTCTGTGGAGTCCTGGTCAAGATCGACTTGATGCTCAGCCAACGCATGGCGCAATGAGTTTCGGGTCACTTCTGAGAACGGTTTATACTGCCCTACAAAATGTGCGTAAGCGTAACTGTTATACTGTTCTGCCAACAGTGTTATGTAAGGCAAAAGTAAATACCCATGCTATTTAGCCTCCAAGTGTATTCGAGTTGATACCGTCGCCAGAGAGCTGCGATGGACTTCCCCTCTTCAGGGCCAAAATGCTGGGCCAACTGGTGTGCAATGGATTCGGTAGATAGCAGTGTGCCGTAGAGATCGAACGCAAGCACGATGCTTTTTGACGAGGCCATATTCCACAAGGTTCCAGTTAGCCTATACAAAAAATTGCCAACCTTATTTGCCAATGTGCTGATGTCTGTCAGAATGCCGATAGAACAGAGTGCTGATTGCTGGTATTGTTTGCGTCTGTGACTAGCTTGTCCTGAGCGTGGGGCATCCGGCAATATTAAGTTATATCCCCAAACCTGTTTTGTTCTATCTAGTCCCAAAACCAACAAGAGCACTCTCGGCTGCCCGCTGCAAACAACCACCGCAAACGAGGTAGAATCGAATTTTATATGACCTAAAGTACGCACCAATGGACAGTAATGCGGCCGTGCATAATCCCAACTACGAAACCTTCAGAGAATACGTCTCCCAGGCTCTTATTCACAGAGATGCAAGAAAATCCCCAAAGCCGCCGTTGCGGCGGAAAAAGAAAGTGTCTGCGCAACCCGGGGATTCAGAGACGCCTCACTCGATCGAACTCGAAGCCGATGATCCAGAAGAGCTAGCAGAATTCATTGATGTATGCACCCATCTTCCAAAACGACATACCTGCCTGAACAGCCTTAACTTGGCAGCCTACTAGTATATTGCGGCGGAAACCTTCAACTCCCTGCCGGAGGAAGTTCAATCACTTTCCTATGCGACGGTTCAAAGCAACAGTAGTCTTGCAGACAAATACGTTGACCCACTACCCCGCTCAACGCTCGACAGCTTAACCGCAACGGTGCCGTTATCAATGTCTGAATCACTCTCTGTCTACGGCCTGATACCAGACCCATCTGACTTCCCAACATTCTTGAACCCAATTCTTACCGGGTATATCTCTGCTGCGCAGGCCGGGCCGCCCAAATGGTCCAGTACGCGGGCATTGGCATGCGAAATATGTGAACGCGATTGGATCCCATTAACATACCACCATCTAATACCGCGAGATGTACATGCAAAAGTGCTCAAGAGGAAGTGGCATGAGGAATGGATGTTGAATAGCGTCGCCTGGCTTTGCAGAGCTTGCCATTCCTTCGTTCATAAGATGGCTTCTAATGAAGAGCTGGCAAAGGAGTGGTATACTGTGGAGCGGATTTTGCAAAGGGAGGATGTCCAGGACTGGGCAAAATGGGTTGCTAGAATCCGGTGGAAAGCAAAATGAGCAATGAGGTTTTATGCATCTATTGCTATATCTTGTCCTTTTATGAAGTCTGCCCCATCCGACTTTATTAAAGGGAGTAGGAATAAAACTACACATTTACTTTGTTACACTCAAACATGCTTTGGGTTTCTTTACCATATGATATGACTATATCTATTATATGAGTTCCTTTCCCAGTGATCATCAATTCAAATATTCTACCTAGGAGGTGCACCACATATTGTTTATTGCATGTGTTGAGTTCAAGAGGGTTGCAACTTCTCTCCTGATGCTCTCATAACACCTCATTGAAGCTACCTTTCCTTTCAAATCAATGGATATTGAAGCTCTATTTGCAGATGATGGCACTTATTGCTATAAGTGAATGAATGATTGCAAATCTCACATTGAATTTTCATTCAGCTTCTGGCATGCTTTGAATACTTCTCATTGTTTACTGCACTGACTGTGTCAATGCCGCCTGGGAGTGAATAACACTGGCCAATTGTCCTACATTTCAGCAACCATCTACGGCCTTCTCAATCAATGTAATTACTCCTATTAATAACATTGAGAAACTGCCAATTGGGACAATTTTGAGATTCACTTCGCTCTCTTTTTCTCCTCTACTCTCTCCGTTTCTATCTATAATTTCCCCCCTTGCTGTCGTCGTTCGTTTCTTCATTATCTTATAATTTATGTTCAAAACTCGCCGTCTCCTTTAAAAATTTGCCTGGTATCCCTTTACTCGTTCCCTAAAAACAAAATTGGTTGGCTCTAACAATATTGCAGGCTGAAGACTGCCGTTCCTGTAGATACCGGAGGTAGAGACCTCCGTGGGAGTACTGGACAATCCGCCTGCTAAAACGCGTCGTTGACCATACCAACAAATCTACTTGATCCTTGTGGCTACCCTACAACTTTGGTAGACCCTGTTGTTCCTGTTCAGACCTGTGAAAAATGGAAGATAATTGCGTGAGTTGATGCATATCATCCAGCGTACCAGCTAGCTCACATTTGGTCCCTTTCATCATTCCCCAGTTAATCATTCCTCAGAGATCTAACTGAGGAGACAATCTTTCGTTGAAATTAGAACACCCTATTCATTAAAGTTTACCTTTCGCATGCCAATCGTGTCATCTCTGGCTATGTCGCGGAGGAGAGATTTGACAAGATACAGCGGGCAAAGGTTGAAATGCAGATCCTAGCCGAGATTGAGAAATCAATGTTTCCTATGGCACTACGTATCGCCTGGGTTTCTATGGTATGTGTTGTGATCTGGAGAAGAACCACTTACTTCTTTAACCCCCTAGATTTACGCTGACAATTTTGGAAGGTCGTTCATACCAACACGTTTGACATATACTGGCTTGGCCAACAAGACCTACACAAGCTGCCTAAAAATGCTATCAGACGTATTGAGCCTGATATGTCGCTTGCCGACACACTTATATCACCATCGGCATCGCCTTCTCCGTCGTCATCTCGAGAACCCTCTCCCTTACATTCCGGACAGGGATCTACAGCGTTATCCGATTCAGAGGCATCTCCAGGGAACGACGCAATTAATCAAAAACCCCAAGATCCGGAAGCTCCTCCAACCACACCAACGAAACCTACAACTTCTAAAAGGAGAGGAACCGGCACTGCAGCAAAGAAGCCGGCCGGCGTCCGCAAGACCCGTGCTCCTCCAAAGAAAAAGCTATCTCCAGCTGCAGTAGAAGAATTAGAAAAGCCAACCAACATCACGCCACCAGAGGAAGATAAAATCGATAGAAAATCTGTCCCTATAAACCAAGAATCCCTTGATTCTGCTGATAAAACCATACCATCCCCTTTAGAAAAAGCATTAGAAGATTCCGAAATCGCCGCTCCAGCGGGGGTTCTAAAGAACGGTCAGACCGCGAGCACGAGAGGCAGGGGCGGAAAGCAAAAAAACGTGCGTTTTGATCTCCCCGATGAGTGAGCATAGAATGTAGAATTCCGTGAGGACGCCCGGAAATGTTAACACTAAGCCCTTCGCAAAATCACACAGGTGCCACGCCATACTGAAGCTTCCAAGGGACCGGCTGCTGCACCGCCGGGATTAGGGAAGGGGAAAGGTAAAGGGAAGGGCAAACACCCTTAGCGCAGAAATTTTATGTTGCAGAGCCGGATGTGTAGGGATATAATGAAATGTAGAGTTTCTATGAGTATGTGCTGGTTTTGAAGGAAGAGGAATGATAAGTAAAGGGATATCAAGCGCTGTTAAATTCAGTGTGGGAGCAATAGAAAGAAATGTTTGTTTTGTTGGATCGCTATAGATTTTCTTGTTCTGCTTTCCATGCATTCATGTGTGCTCCCTTTTTCCTCCTTTGTCGGGCTTTTAATTTATTTAGTTTGGTTTTGCGAACTAAACGGCGCAGGCAGATTGATATGAGCATTCTATGGACATGGCAAACATCTTTGCTTGTTTCCTTAAACCATTATCCCAGTTTCGCATCCTCAGTTTGCTTTATCGCTTTTTGCCGCCCTCCACCCTCTTGGCACACATATTTCAAATCGCATATAGGGACAATTGGGAAGTTGCCTTGAATGCAAAGCAGGCTGGTGGGATACCAGTCTTTGTTTAACTTGATTTTTGCCTGCGCCGTTGCGAAAGTTTGCATAGTTATAAGTTTATTTGTTGTTAAATCTTTTTATTACCGAGAGCATTTTGTTTCCAAAGTAATAGGCAAATATCCGAAAGAAAGCCTCCCTACATTTAATGGTCTTGCAATACAGAAGAACTCCGTTCTTTTTATTTTATCCTAATGAAACCCTATAAATATCTATCCAGGGGATCCTAGCCCATCTATCATCATTACATACATATATATCAACGGTCCTCAGCCAGCTAAGAAAATCAAAAATACCTCTCCCCCATTTTTAGATGTCAAATCATACATGCAAATGCAACGCAGTGGAAAGCAAATAGAAACACCAGCCTGGTAATGCTGGTGCGAGTAAAGGATACAACGGGACTGGGGGTTGGAGCGGGGAGTTGGATCGATGTACAGATGGTTTAGAGGAGTAGAAAAAGTGCGAGGGTATTGAAGGAGGCAGGTTCATCGGCGAATGATGGATGAATGTTACTAACTCCTTGAACAAAAGTAAAAATCGAGTTCATATAAGACAAAAATAGAAGCAGAATGAAGCGAGATATCGTACAAAAAAGTAATAAAAAAGAAAAGTCAAGAAACGACGCACAATCGGAGTGTGGGTTCGTGTCAACAATATGTGAGCGAAAAGAGAGTCCGTTAATTTTCCCCGCTTATATATATCATAGGGTTCGCTTTTCGGACTTTTCTTCGTAGCATTGGACATGGTCGCCAACTCTAAAGTCGTTCCAGCTCTCAAAGGCAATGCCACATTCAGTGCCCTTGCGCATCTCTGTGACGTCCTTCTTGACATTCTTGAGAGACGTGATTGTACCTAACAAGGAGAGAAAGTCAGCATCAGACGTATCAAGTGAGTGTTCCTAGGGTCGATGGATAACGGATACGGAAAAATTGAAGGGAGGATAAATAGAGCGATTAAACTAACCATCGTAAATGACTTCCTTGTCACGAAGAACCCGTGCTTTATGTGAGCGGTTAATCATGCCGTTCCGAACTTTGGAGCCTGCAATGGCAACCTTCGTGCGACCCTTGCCTGATATTTCGAAAATTTGGCCGATCTCAGCCTCTCCAGTGACGTGTTGGGTGGTGATGGGCGGCAGATGCTCGCTAAGTTTCGCCTTGACATCATCAATTAACTCATAAATGATGTTGTGGCTCATGATCTTGACGCCATCGGACTCTGCCATTCGAGCCATTGATGGATCCACAGGCATGTTGAAAGTGATGATGTGACCATTCGCAACAGCGGCATGTTGGACGTCAAATTCACCAATCGGGCCTACACCAGACCGTAGGATGCGTGCGTATACCTCGCTGTTGCCAAGCGCAGAGACTGAGTTGACCACTGCCTCGGCGGACCCTGATACATCGGCTTTGATGAGGAAAGGTACGCCCTTTGGACCAGAATCAGCATCAGCAGCGACTTGGGCTCTTTCGTCCTCCTCAGCTTGCAGCTCCTGCCTTCGTCTTTCAAGATCTGCCTTTTTGGCTTTGTTAATGGCACCAATGTCTTCGCTCAGTTTCTTTGTTTCGACTTTGCTCAATCTGTACTCAATGACAGACTTAGCATGTTGCTCGCTTGTCGCTTCAAGAACCTCACTTCCAGCTTGAGGCTGTTCCTTCCAACCGTCAACCTCCACTGGAGTGCCGGGGAGAGCTTCGCTAATAACCACTCCAGCTTCATTTTTCAGTGTGCGGACTTTAGCCCAGGTAGTGCCCGCGACAATGACATCACCAGGTCTTAAAGTTCCCCGTTTTACGAGAATAGTTGCCACACGGCCACCTTTCCTGGTAGTCGCTTCGATAACCCAACCTTCAGCATTGCCATCTCTTTCAGCCCTGTGATCAAGCATTTCTGACAGTGTTACCGTAGCTTCTTCCAGGTCAATCATGCCTTTCCCAGTTTTCCCACTGACACATATGGCTTGGACATCACCACCAATATCTTCAACATGAACGTTGTGGCGAGCAAGATCTTGTTTTACTCTTTCGACGTTGACGTCCGGCTTATCGACTTTATTAATGGCAACAATGATGGGAACGTTGGCCTCCTTGGCATGTTTGATAGCTTCGATGGTCTGAGGCTTAACACTGTCATCGGCAGCAACAACAAGGATGACAATGTCTGTTACATTCGCACCCCGTCGACGCATATCGAGGAACGCGGCGTGCCCTGGAGTGTCCAAAAAGGTAATAATTTTGCCGGATGGCATTGTCACAGAGAACGCGCCAATATGCTGAGTGATTCCTCCATGCTCCGTTGCTACCACAGACGATTTGCGAAGCCAATCCAAAAGGGTAGTTTTTCCATGGTCAACATGGCCCATAATAGTGACGACTGGAGGTCGCGGTGATAGGTTTTTAGTATCCTGCGGTGGTGGGGCAGCTACCAGATCATCGCCAGCATCCTCAATTATAGGAGTGAAATTATATTCCGAAGCAATTAACCCTGCCGTTTCGGCATCCAAGATATGGCTGTATGTTGCTTCTTCAAATCCGAAATCCACCAGGCGCCCCAAGAAATCGTTTGGTCGGACACCCAACGCATCAGCAAGGTTACCAACTGTTATAAACTCGGGCAAGTATATCGGTGAAGGGGCTTCCATTGCCCTTTTAGCTTCTTTTGCTTGTTGCTTTTTTCGTTCCTTGAGTCGACGGCGCTCCGCGCGCTGGACTTCACGGTTATAGTCCGCTTCGTTTGAAGTACGTATGACTGGCTCGTCACCGTCGTCATCATTTTGGTCTCTTCTTCTCCCTTTTTTCTTGATTTTCTTCGATCTCGTGTCTACGCTCGCCTCTGCGGCCGCCTGTGGATCAACTTTCAACGCAAGAACCTCATCTACCTCTGGCTTCTGGTGTTCCTTGGGGGGAGATGATTTGGAAAGTTGGGACGCTATATATTCCTCTTTCTGCTGCTGTTCTTGAGACCATTTTCCCTTTCGGAACCCTGAGAAAGTATCGAATGTATTATTGGACGTCGCGGTCGTTGTTCCATCTCCCCGAGAAGCAGTTATGCCAACTTTGCGTATTATCGGTGATTCGCGCGCCTGATCATCGGTGTTTGCACTGCTCCGACCACTATTTGTCCCTGTGGTGGGGGGCGTAGATGTGAAAGAAGACGCTTGATTTCCTGGGGTTCCGCACCTAGGACAAACCTTACTAGGCGCGGGATTGACATTCCTGCACACTCGACAATCCCAACTCCTTCCTCGATGATCAGACAAGGGTCGAGCGGGTTTGTCACCGTGTGTTTCAACTCTGGTAATGCGGAAGGAATTCGGGGGCCGTTCTACTGGATTTCGTCTCGGAATGTTTCGTCGGCGTTCTTCCCCTCTGTGGCCGGAATTTTCTGCATGAGTAGGTCCCGATGAGTCGCGCCCGAAATTGCCATAACGGATCTTGGGTTGCGTGGGGGTAGTTGTAGATGTAGATGTGGCCGTAGGTGTGGACGAGGTCGGTTGGGGTGTAGGTTGTTTCTGTGCTTCTCTTTTTTGCCTCAATGCATCGCGCTGTTTGGCTTCTTCCGCAGTGAGTTCATTCTCTCTCGGGCTCGAAGAAGCATTGAACCCTCCACCGAACCCTCCACCGAACCCTCCGCCAAATCCTCCGCCAAATCCTCCCCCAACGCCCCCAGCAGCTCCCGGGCGGCCAAATGCGGGCTTTGCTGCTTGAACTGGTCGGGAAGGTGGGCCATCATCATACTGCTCTGCGACGGCCGCCGCTGCGGCTGGGGGCCTAGGCAAACCCGAGGTCGAGTTGAATTGTCTTCGTGGTGCCCAGTGAACGTTGGCCGTCGGAAGATAAGGGATTGGTCTCCGCCAAATGGAACAGATGTGACAACTGTCCAGGCATCGCGAAACCTTTTACGACACCAGATTAGTAAATTGGAACATCATTTAATGGAAGATCCGTCATCGTACCTTCAAAATAGATCGCCTGACCATCCTGAGCTGAAAAGGGTTGACTCGAAGCTGAGTTCCATCGCATCCGAGTGTCGAAAATAGGTTCTTTGAATCTTGACGCGGGAAATTTTTAGGAGGGAGGTCGGATTACGTCAGGAATAACGGGCCGCAAATAAATCCGATATCAATTCACGTGACTCGCGTTAACCGCCGCATTTGGCCGGAACAATTTGTTAAAATACGGTCCACTAATTGTATTTTACTAAGGTCATGTAGTATACGAGGGGTATTAACTGATTTCATTGGGTAACAGAAATAAAATTCACCTTAGCGCCTGCAAGTTTATCTCGTCGGCGATTTGGCCAAATTCTTCGGGGCGATCACGTCTTTTAAAGTTTGCGGAGAGCGCCGATAAGAAAGATGGCCAGCTTCGTGTGTTCTAGTTTTTTTTTTTTTTTCGATTTCAAATTCTTCATCTTTAGCAAGTTTGTATCATTGTTTGAGGTGCCCATACTGTAGTTGCAGTCGCGTTGTATCTGTTCTGATTTTGAGGAGTGGTTCTTTGCGGTGTTGCTCTCTCAATTGGTTCAGTCACACGGGCAACTGTCGCTATCAAAAAATATCCAAAACCGCCCAGATTTGTCAGAGATGGCAGCCAACGAAATTGAAAGCGAAGGCGCTTTGAGAACAGTTAAAGATCTCTCTGCAGGTGCTGCTGGCGGTATTGCACAGGTTCTTCTTGGTAAGTGCTCTTCTAATAACCCTCTTTTCCACTACCTTCCAACCCCGGGCTGCTCTTCATACTGCGGAGTCATCGTCATGGTGGCTTGCTTTTTCCCTTCTCTCTTTTTTTAAACAAAAAGAGAAAAAAAGGCTGAATTCGCTTGGTGGCTTCCCAATTACTTCTCCATTGGAAAAACTTATAAATATTATTCGTATGCTAACTCGTTGTTGATCACAGGTCAACCATTTGGTAGGTACTCTACTCCGCCCTTGATAAGTATCAAATTAACCCCCGCACAGATATTATCAAGGTCCGGCTCCAAACCACCACAAACTACTCCAATGCTTTAGATTGTGCCACAAAGATTTTGAAGAATGAGGGTCCGTTGGCATTTTATAAGGGAACGTTAACACCATTGGTGGGAATTGGCGCCTGTGTAAGCCTCTCCACCCATCTGGCCATTTCCATATTGAGGATTCTCGGCTCTCGTATTATATGCGAGCGAGCTGTGCCTCCCACAACCAAGTTCTCCAAGCCGCCTGGGTGGAATATCAGGCACTCTTAGAAAGCTACTTAGCTAATTCGCGGTAACAACGTACTAGGTCAGTGTCCAATTTGGAGCTTTCCACGAAGCACGCCGAAGATTTGAAGAATTCAACGCCAAAAAGAACCCCCTCGATACATCCCTTTCTTACTCTCAATACTACTTGGCTGGTGCCTTCGCCGGCATAACCAATTCTGCCATATCTGGACCTATCGAGCATGTCCGCATTCGGTTACAAACACAACCGCATGGCGCCCAGCGGCTATACAACGGACCCATCGACTGCATCCGCAAGCTTTCCGCCCATGAAGGTGTGCTGAAGGGAATTTATAGAGGAGGTCTCGTGACTGTATTCCGAGAAGCGCAAGCCTACGGCGTTTGGTTCCTTAGTTTCGAATATCTCATGAACTGGGAGGCGAAGCGCAACAACGTGAAACGAGAGGATATTTCGACCGTCAAAGTGGCAGCCTACGGAGGGCTTGCGGGTGAAGTACTGTGGTTGGCAAGTTACCCTCTAGATGTGATTAAAAGTAAAATGCAGAGCGATGGATTTGGAGCCCAACAGAAATACGCGGGAACGATCGATTGTTTCAAGAAGACCTTTGCGGCTGAAGGATTGGGAGGGTTCTGGAAGGGAATTGGACCAACATTGCTCAGAGCGATGCCAGTTTCTGCTGGAACATTCGCAGTGTGAGTGATGTCTTCCCTTATTCCTATCGCTTGCCCAAACATAAGTCTTTGCGCGGCTAACACCCATGATTTAGTGTGGAACTTGCCATGAGAGCTCTTGGATAAACGGAATTTCCGGCTGCCTTGATTCATTCTAGATATACCCAACCCGCAGCCATAAAATGATCGGTACATTGTCACGCTGTATTGCCCAAATAGAGTTTTTCTTTTTGGATTTGACCCTCTGCGCATCCTTCAGATTGTCGCCGCACTGTATGATATACCTTTACACTTTTATTTGCTTTCAATGCAAATAGACCTGCTTCGTGGATTCTACTCGAGAAAGACTTGAGATGTCCACTCTAATCTATACACAAATATTTTTCGTTACCTGCTTGTGATATCCAAAACGTTCATTGTTATTTACCCTGACCAGGCGCCTACTCTTTCATACTAGTGGTTCAAATTTGAATTGTATATTTGGAGCTATCTAAGCCATACAAAATGCTTTTGGACGGGGAAATTGTGGAACCGAAGCTTCGAGTCGTCTATAATTAAAACTCGACCATGCTAAATCTTACGAGCACAATACACTTGATGAGCTCGACAGGCTTCTGTTTCAATACAAGCAACACTATCAGATTTCGTGGTCGTATGAATCATAAAATGGAACGTTCATTCGAATTTCAGTATATCTTCTCTCATATTGAAAATGGTAAAGTGAAATTTTTGATCGAAACACTACATTGCAGTAACATGCTTATCAAAACGGACCACATCCCAGCTAACACTTGAAGTAGAATGAAGCCTCACAAGCACCCAGATATACCC
>QGQJ01000221.1:0-18888 GCA_003206725.1 Blastomyces emzantsi
TTTTTTTTCTTTTTTTTTTCTTTTTGTCTATTTCCTCAGTGTGTTTGCAAGCTTGGATATCTTGTTCACACTCCTGAGAGTTTAAGCCATTGTGTCTGGAATATGTGAAATTTCATTTCTAATATTGTGAGTTACAGGGAGGACAACATGCGAAGGACCAGCCTGGCTTGCTCGGAACTACTGAGAACGAGCTGGGTCTGAGGAAGTGGCTGGAAGAGAAGGGTCATACCCTTGTAACCACCTCTGACAAAGAAGGTGCCAACTCTAAATTTGACCAGGAGCTTGTCGATGCTGAGGTTATCATCACTACCCCGTACGTTATGAATCCAAACACCAGCCAGCATCAAGTTCCCACTTTCTAGAAAAGGGATGGCAGTCTGGCCTGCCTTTTGTCCATATCCATATCCAATATTCATCTAATCCGTGACTCTACTCCAGATTCCACCCAGGATATCTGACCGCAGAACGCCTGGCTAAAGCCAAGAACCTAAAACTTGCTGTCACGGCGGGTGTGGGATCCGACCACGTCGACCTGAACGCTGCCAACAAGACGAATGGCGGTATCACCGTTGCCGAAGTGACGGGATGCAATGTCGTCTCCGTTGCTGAGCATGTCGTCATGACCATTCTCGTCCTGGTCCGCAACTTTGTCCCATCACACGAGCAGGTTGCCAGCGGAGATTGGAACGTCGCTGCCGTGGCGAAGAATGAGTATGACCTCGAGGGTAAAGTGGTCGGCACTGTTGCCGTAGGCCGTATTGGCGAGCGTGTTCTGCGAAGACTGAAGCCGTTTGACTGCAAAGAGCTGCTGTACTACGACTACCAGCCACTAAAGCCAGAGGTTGAGAAGGAGATCGGATGCCGACGTGTGGATAGTCTAGAGGAAATGCTCGCGCAGTGTGACGTTGTCACTATCAACTGCCCACTGCACGAGAAGACTCGCGGTTTGTTTAATAAAGACCTCATCTCGAAGATGAAGCCGGGTACGTATTCTTCCCCCTCCCCTCAATAATCAAACCAGCACAAACAACTAACCACCCCTACCGCAGGCTCCTGGCTCGTCAACACCGCCCGCGGCGCCATCGTCGTCAAAGAAGACGTCGCCGACGCCATCAAATCAGGCCATCTCCGCGGCTACGGCGGAGACGTGTGGTTCCCGCAGCCCGCGCCCAAGGACCATCCGCTCCGCTACGTCCAGGGCCCCTGGGGCGGCGGAAATGCCATGGTGCCACACATGTCCGGCAGCTCGATCGATGCGCAGGTGCGCTATGCGGCGGGCACGAAGGCGATTCTCGAGTCGTATTTCTCCGGCAAGCATGATTATCGGCCTGAGGATTTGATTGTGCATGCGGGTGATTATGCGACGAAGTCGTACGGGCAGAGGAAGTAGTAGGGTTTTTGAGTAGGGGATATGAGGTGAAAGAGTTGTGTCGTTGTGTTTTTGAACAGCTCTTTGGTACTACTGACAGAGGGGTGGGAGGTGAAGGGGCCGAGACACCATTCTAGTTTCCCCCCCTCTCTCTCTCTCTTCTATTATTTATTAATGACATGATATGATAAGGGGTAGCAAGATTTCTTTTTTTCTATTCTCTTCTTTCTTATTTCAGGAAAAAGAAGAAAAAAAACAACACAGTCACTTTGTCAAGTATGAAAGTCTTAAGAATTTATGAATGCTGCTTGCTCCAGGAGTATAAACCAGCTAACAATACAAGAATAAGAGCTGTTTTATATAATGCATTTGAAATGAAGTTGTATAAAAGTTCACAACAGTGAAAGCTTCTTTCTTTCTTATAGTTTACTACATAGAGTATAAAATACTGCAGCTCAATCTTGTCCTTTTGAAACAAACACTTGCATATAACAGCAGCATTTATAATGTAAAATATCACATTTTTAACTAATGTCATCAGATTGTTCATTTTTCAATCACTAATATACAATTCAGTTATGCTTGTTTATTACAGCGATCGAATGATTGCATTTTTCTCTGTGGCGGAAGCCCTATATTTACTTTCCACCCTTCCTTGTTGTTTGAAGCTTCCGCTCCACCCCTTTACCATTATTCGTTCCTTTTTCCGCTCCCACAGGGGCCCCCCTTGTTCTTTCTTCCTCTTTTGGCCCCTACGAACTAGGCTCCTTCCGCGTCCACATGGGCTTGTTTATGTATGTATATAGATGGGCGAACGCCAACTCTCTTGTTCAAATTATCAACAATGTCTAACTCACTGGTAAAGTATAGTTTATCTTTTACAAATTCTTTTATATTAAAATGAGTATATATCTAGCTAGAAATCTAGATTTGACAAGAATAGAATCAATCTTTATTGCCATTCTATAGAAATTCATTAGATAACCAAGTTATGCATCTTTAGTAGTGTAACTATAAAGTGTTAGATTCGTTAAACAGTGTATATCAATAGTTAACCAGCTCTCAGTATAATCTTTCAACACATTATAACAGAGCAAATTTAGACCCCGGCAGCTTCCTGCTCCCCTCTCTCAGTTAATTTCAATTGAAATCTCCTATTGCCCACGGACTTGGTGTACCATGCGGCCAAGAGCACTCTAAAACCCCCAAGACCAAGGCAAAGACAAACTCGTATTCCACACGGGAAAGTAACCAACCATATAGCTTTGAAATCGCTTACTCGCCCACAACGTTGTACAGCCACCCCTCTCGCTCGGCTAAGCAAGCCCGCGCAAAAGGGAAATACTGCCATCAATCCAGCTAGTCAAAGCAGTCAATTGAAATGGAATAGGTTGGCGGTGAGTCGGGTGACATATTCCCTGGCGTATAGGATCTGCGGTATCTCGTACCTATTTTATATACGTATGATACTACATAGTACTACTCCTAGCAAGGCGAAGCGCCTTTTCGATCACCAGACTAACTGTTCTACGCAGTAGTTTGCGCTTGAATTTCGCCGCGAGCCGTGATTTATAGTTATTTATATTACAGATAGAATACCCAAAATTCCGAGGTTGGCTGTCCATATTTTGTTAAACAAAACAAAATGAGCACAATTGAAGAAATATTTTTGAGAACTGTTACTCCGTCAATCAGCCAGTCCCCAACATGTCTAATGATTTCGACACCAGATATGGCTTCTCACCATCTTCCACTTCTTTTACGTACCCTGAGCCAACCAAAACCACCAGGATGTATATCCCCCCCCCCCGGCTTCATTATTTCCCCCAACAACCCGCTGAATCCTGAATTCCATTTCTCAAAATCGTTTTCAATATCTAACTAACATACGATGCACACAGGTGCCAGGACAAATTTGGCGGCCGTCACGAGTGTCCTGACAAAAGCCTTGTCGGGCCCCTCGTAGGCGTGTTCGTCGGGTTAGCAGTGGTGCTGGGGTGCGTGTTCTCTAATACGTATTTCCTATCACTATATTCATTATTGTGCTCCGTTCCTATGCTGATGACTTTTTGCACGCACACCCCTAGATTCATCGGATGTTTCGTGCGTCACCAAAGGAGGAAGAAGAGAATGGAAAGTGGTACCTCTACCCCTCTCGCTGCTGCGGTAGATCAATCATCGCCGCCGCCGTATAGCCACCCAGCACCGGTTTGGGGCGCGAATCCTGCCCAGCATGGACAAATTGAAATGCAGAGACCAGGGAATGTATATCATAGCGGCACATAGAGATTTGTGGATGGGATGATTCACGAGGAGTTTTACTTTTGTGGTTTTTCTTGGGTTCGGTCAGCAAATGCGCTCTATGAACATATGCGGAAATGATACCCCCCCCTGCTTTTGAAGGTTTTCAGAAAGGTGAGATGGTGTAAAACCTATGGATATAAATGTAGGTTTGCAGATATATAATTGGAATAGTGGTACCTTTATTGTATATATCTTCAAGAGTTATAAACCATTTTTTTGAATTTCTTAAAATTCCACCTTCCTTCATCACCACCCCTTTTCAAGACGAAACGCCCATGCATATACCTATATCTTTATCTCATGTTAGCACGTTGCACGGTCTGTTTATCGTCATCCAAATTTTCGTTAAAAAATCTTAAGCAAGTGAGGGATCAAACTCTCTGATAAAATTGCCGCCCAGTTTGTGAAATTTGCAAGATGCACTCCTCAAGGCGGTACCTCGAAGGACGAGCGGGAAAGATCTGGTGCGTTCGATGGGCTGATGGATTAACTCTCGGGCGGCTCCACAACGCTAATTCAAGCATAATCAGCCCTAAATTGGCTGACTGCGGGCCTCGGTGGCGCCTCCAGCACCGCCGCGGGCGTTCAATCACGAAATCAAATAGTCATCACACTCTGACGTTTGTTCAACTGAGGATGTAAAGTGCGAGAGCTCTGACAGCATACATTGCAAGAGCAGCATAGCATAGCAAACTTTATGGAATTCAGTTTCTACCTTCTCATCTTTTGTTAACGATTTCTTTTCTTTGTTCTATTCCCTTTTTTTTTTTTTTCGTGAAATGTAAGTTAATTCTTGTCTTGGTGGTCGTGGCAATCCACTTGCCGCTAGTTGCGGTTAATCCGAAATGTCCAATTGCCGAACAATCCATCCATGTTGACTTTCCAGGATTATCCTCCCAACCAATGTCACATTCATGAAATCAAACAAACTTTACAAGATGTCTACTCATCGCCGGCAAATTTATTTCAATCCAATAGTCGAGCAAATCAGTGGAAATACGCCTTCCAATGCCGCGTTGAAATTTCATCAATGTCTACCCCACTATAGCCGGACCCCGCTTGTGCCTCTCAACGATCTTGCTCGGGAGCTGGGGATTGCAGGAATCTATGTCAAAGATGAAAGCGATCGCTTGTGTCTTCCGTCTTTCAAAATCCTAGGCGCATCATGGGGAACATTTCGAGCAGTTGTGGCAAAGACTAACGTTTCCCTTGAGATTAGCCTGTCGGACCTTTCAGACGCGGCCAGAGAACTATCAATTACTTTGTACGCAGCCACCGACGGGAATCATGGAAGAGCTGTTGCATTCATGGCAAAGTTGCTACGGATTCAAGCGAAGATTTATGTTCCTGAGTTACTAGATGAAGCTACAAAAACGCTGATATCCAACGAAGGGGCCACAGTGATAGCAGTTTCTGGTAGTTACGACGAGGCGGTTCGTATGGCTTCGGAGGCTGCCAGCTCTGAGTCTGGTGGTCTTCTCATTCAAGACACCGCTTTTGACGGATACGAGGAAATCCCCCTGTGGATCATAGAGGGATACTCTACTATGCTTCACGAAATCGATTCCCAGCTCGCGGAAAAAAATGTCAAACCAACGATGGTTGTCACCCCTGTGGGTGTCGGGTCTCTTGCACAGGCCGTTGTTTCTCATTTCAAATCCCCAGGTCATCAGAGTACTGTAATGACCGTGGAACCTGACACAGCGGCCTGCCTATACAAAAGCCTGAGATCAGGCAAATGTGTTCCACTAGATACCTCGCGTACGATCATGAATGGCTTGGATTGTGGCACTGTTTCTTCAACCGCATGGCCAATCCTCCAGGCTGGTGTCGACATTAGCATGACCGTCTCTGATTTCGAAGCACATCAAATGGTTCGGTATTTGGAGTCGCAGAAGGTTCGAGCTGGACCCTGTGGTGCAGCTGGCATAGCTTCCCTGCGTCGCTTGGGCAGCGTTCGACCACTCGATCCATCTACAATTGCCGTTCTCCTATGCACTGAAGGATCACGACCATATCCAACCCCTTTCGATGTATCCGTCGAAGACCCTATTGCTCTCTCAAAGTTGCTGCATGAGATTCAATCGCCCAGCCCATCTTCTCCCCAAGCTGGTGAGATTGAAAAAACAAAACTTGAGGACTATATTGTAGCATGGTTGGAACATCGGGATCTGGACACTCGTCAACTCCACAATATTACCAGTTTGAGCATTGAGAGCGATAAACCGGCTATAATTGCAGCGTCTATGGTTTCTCTCCTTCGTCCAAAAGCTTTCGGCACCGATCTACCCTCCAGGACAGATCGACAATAATCAATTCCTTTTTGTTGGTTTTTAAATTTCAGTTTGCAACTAATATTTAGTATTTTTCTTTCCGTTTCAATTAGTGGAAATGGGAATTAATTGTAGAGATATGTATCTAGGCTCTAGCTCTATTGACCCTATAGAAATATCTGAAGCCCTTGAATTTTTACAAAGGAGACAAAAGTAGGGGTGGGCGTTATTGACCCGCAGATTGTGGTCTTCCAAGCTCCAGCAGAGATACGGAATCCTGCTGTTTTCAAACCTAGGTATGAGTGGACCGATGTATTAAAGCATAGAGCCTCTATAGGGAGGGAGATATTAAATTATGAAGATTCATTAATTCCATATAGAGATAAAAAAAAATCCTCAGAGATCGTGAGAAGCGCTGGGTGCACGTCAGACGCCGCTGTTAAAACAAAGGAAGAACTTGAACTAAATAAAACTTTGAAGAATTGACTACCAGAACGGCGACTTGATCGAGATATTTCCAACTGTGAGAGCAGGAAAAATGCAATATTTGTCAGGCTAGGGCTTGGATTGAAGCCTGGATGGCTGTTCTACGAAGGCTCAAGCAGCGCCCCTGAGCGGTTGAGGGGATTGATATTGAGAATGATTGCAGGGTTAGGCTAGATTAGGCAGGTAAACGTGAGTTGTATGGCCCGAGATGCCGTTGTTTATACGGCCTGAGCCTCAAAAACAGAAAATGAAATGACCCAGAATATTGCCCTACTCTCTTGGCTTTTGACAGGCTCGTATTAGATCTTATATTTTTCTGCCAATTAGGGCTAGCAAGTTTCAAATTTCCTGTTTGGGATTAGTGTCATCAACCTTCCCTAACTTCAGTTCAAACGTCGCTCCGACAGAAGGGGTTTCATCCTGCATGAATAATGATTGCGACGGGCGACAATCTTGAGGAGCAAGATTTTTCGCTTCTGCCCACATAGGTAATGGGGTATCTTTCTAGACCACCCGGAATATTAATTCTGGCTTTCGCCATTCCCAATATGCCGAACGTGGCTAGATAGGTCTCGTGGGCCACCCCCACCTGGCCCATTTTGGCTGGTTTAGACCCCTCTACTTGGATTCGCCCCTGAAGATATTTCCATTCCATATCCTCTCTGGATGCATTTGGAATGATGCCTAACCTAGGATGATATCCTGGGTTCTGCGCTCTGACCTAGGACTACTCCCACTTCAGGGGGACTATTCCAAATTTTATAGTTTGGTCTCCAACAAATTTGTGCTGAAACTGTGTGTGCCTGAGAAATGTCATCAATCTGGGAGCTCAAAGCCTTCATCGCCTCCAGACTCACCAAAATTTGCCATGTATGCGTAATAGCACTGGAGAGCCGGAGAGAAGCTGTCATAGCGTTCTGGTAGTCGATGTGTTAACTTCTGTTCCCCGTTTTAGTTTCTCACCCTCTGACCATGATCAAGAGAGGCTGGATTCCTACAGAACTATGTTCTTTGGCAGGCAACCAGGACCTGAAGCTACTATTGTGAGAAGGCCCTGGTAATCTTAGCTTCAGTATTACTGAACTTATCTTCAACTACGTTCACTGGTTTCCCCTTCCTTTCTTGATCTTCATTCTGTCATTCTGTCATTCTTTTCTCTTTTTCGTTACTACGACGCCATATCTGGATATCTCTGTATCGTTTATTTTGGTTGCCATCTCTTCTCTCTAACGGCCCCAAGCTAGCGAATCGGAACATTGGCATGCGTCAGCCAGTATATTCTGGTGATCAACAGCATGACCTTGGGTATGGGCTTAGCTATGGGATGGGAAAAGCGATGAACCAATTCAGCAATGGAGTCAATTCTGGTAGAGAACCTGGAAGAGGCAATGTTGCGGCGAATAATTTGGCTACTTTCATATTTTTGAAATTCAACATTCAGAGCCGCGCTTCTATCATCATTACGGCTTCGTTCAGCGTGACTGCCTCGACGTTCGTGATGCTGAGCATTATGTATGGTAGCTGGCGGTCATCAAGGAGAGCCCATCGGCCCCGTATCAGGTTAGAAACTCTGAACTTCAACCCCCTCCAATAGACTGATTATGTTCATACAGAATATTCAGGAGACGCTTCGAATTTTTACGTCACGTCCATTCCACCAATATCATCCCATTAGGGTTTTCGTTTGCGTCGATTTTACAAAGTTCGATATTGATAGGTGTTCAAAGCACGGGTCTCGAAAACGTATTTGCAGACGGATGTTTAGCTTCTTCACAAATTACTTGGACAGGTAGCTATAGTTATTCAGGAAGGCCTTGAGGCACAAAACTAATTCTTGCTTTGCAGCTGTGTGGATTATCGGCTACGTTGTATTAACTTTTACTTCGGACGCAGTCTATCAAAGTTTTCGGCCCTCTCAATCCGCGGCTACCTGGCGACGGAGCTCGCTGGTTTGCTGGGTGGTCGTAGCTATTATGCTTCTCCTGACTTGGATACCTTCCAAAATTAGGGAGAGGGGAAAGAACAGGTGCTTGGCAACGCTATTACAATGGACCACGCTCTGGTCGGATATCGGTCTAGGGTTGACAATAGGTCTGATTGTCTTGTTTATCGTGAACGGAACCATTTTATCAGTAAAACTATGGAGAACGTCAAAGCTTGACACTCAGGATAGAATTGCCACGAGCAGTATTGTCTATTACCTAGCTGGCACGACAATCATCTTTGTAAGTGCACCAATACATTTCTTCTCTTATAATGTTCACTTATTAGTCTAACAACATAAAGACGCTGGTCCTTCCTTTCTGGATACAGGCTACTTTTTTGCAAGGCGTGAGCAACTTTTCGCTGTTGATGGGCTCTATAGCTTTGAATTTATTTGGCATTGTTTATGCCTTTATTTATCTCCTCTTTTGTGCGAATGGAAGAAACTTAATGATCGGCCCAGTGGATTCGACTTGGTCGAAGGAGCTTTCAAAACGGCATGATTCCACAGAAAGTGCTCTAGTAACACGAATCAATGAACCTATTATTGCTGAGAAACGACACGAGTCATACCTCGAGAAAAAAGGCTTTCTCTCTGGCGACGAAGATGACCTCGAAGAGCAGAGGCCTCTTAAAACGAGGAGCTCTAAGCCAGCTTCATTCAGCCCAATCTCGACACCACGTCCACTGATCTTACATTCCCGAAAACCGTCGAGCTATTCTCTTTTTCCCACCAAAGTCTCCTCCCGCAACGCAAGACGATTTATTCTGAACTCAAGCGATAGCCACGAAGATATACTCGCTCCACCTCGACCATCCTACGCCCACCATCGACGCTTCTCCTCCAATGTGAGTGCAGCCACAGTGCAGATTGGGCTTCGACTAAGCAACATTGCACTACCCGCCCATCTTCAAAACCACAACTCGTCAACCCCGAACTCGGGTCTTTTTCCCACTCCGGCTGAAACACCCATTCATTCCTCGTCCATCGAAATCAGCAGTCCTAGAGACGTAAGATTTAAAGGCTTGCAGAAAGAGCTAGGGCCCTTAGCTGGGTTGCTAACCACACCCTCTGTAAACCAAAATAGTGGTTACGTTGGTCGAATATCTCCCCTGAAGCAAAACCCACTTGGACCTGAAATCAGCCCTCCATTTTATGCCTGGCGGACACCTGTAACCAAAATACAGGAACCCTCGATCAGTAAAAAAGATGTCCCTCCACGCGCACCGCCACTGGTTTCTAAGGGAGACAGCTATGTTCCGAACGAACCGTCTCCTTTAACCCAATCCACGTTTATATTTCCTACCCCGTCGCAATCCCCATGGCCACTTCCTGCCCGACTATCCCTCCTACCAGACAAAACCTTCAAACAGCCTGCTCATTGGATTTAGTACACGTTGAACGAAACCACGGTTGCCATCCTTCCATTGGCTGAATCCCAAATCTCGAGCACAAAATGAACTCTCTACCTAGAAACCCTGCGGTTGAATCATTGATGCGGCGGAATTTACTACCCGTTAACCTTACCCCTTCAGACCCCTCTAAAGCAATCTGACATTCTTCATGACAATCCCGCGTTTCTTATTCCGGTTATCAACTCTTGAATCCACTATTTATTACCAGGTCACCGGCTGAGCCGGGTTCACTCTTACTGAAGAACACTGCATGCTTTACTATTTCTCCTGTTGACTTTCCATTATTAAGATGTTGGGTTTGGTTGTTCATCAGTTCAAACATTTTCAAGAAATGCCGGCACAATGCCATAAGTCTATCCGACATCAACGTCATACTTTTTATCATTTGTCTTTTTCTTATTTCCTCAATTTATTTTAAGCATGTCTGCACGTATTCTTTAACGTATCACCCTCACCCACCCATTTCATACCAACGCACTTGACGAAATACCCCCTTCCCTTACGTACGGTACGAACCAACTGGCCCCTTCTCTTTTCATGTATTATGTATGATAGAATATATCCACCATGCGCGTCTTCAGCTATTTTTTCCCCTACGATGCCCTTTTCCTCCGTTTATCGTGTATGCACTTCGACCCATAAGCTCCGTTTTCCTCAACATGCTACATATCCCAACAACAGCAACGATGGGAGGAAACATGAAATTATTACATTTTTTAACAATCTAGCTAAAATCCTTTCGTGAAACTGCCCCTGAATCAAAAGAAGTGATGTATGTTTACTTTCTTTGATTTTTAGTACTTATTCCACGCCTAACTTTGGCATTTGGGCATTACATTTCTCAGCGAACACGACGCAAAACAAAGAACCCTGGTGCAGTTCATTGTTGTACTCTAAACTCACTTCATTTTCCAAGGTTATATATAGGTAGCTGCTAGCTGAACACAAGTACCGCCCTCAATCAGGCATATACACACATACTCTGCACAACGGATGGAAAGTGGGGAACTATAAAAATCTTGAGGCGTTGATACGTAGAAATAGACCATAAACATCGAGGCATTTGGAGCCGCTTTATTGATTTGAAATAGAACCCTCCCGGGTATACCCCTCGCTCATGCCCGCTGGTAAATATTGAACTGGAATAATGGATATCGGCTCCGCGTTTTAGGAACCAATCGATGGGGATATTTTCCTGAGCGCTTCGAAGGTGAGCGGCGATACTTTTTGCATTTCCCCTTCAGGCGGCAGCTGCATGTCCAGGAAGTTACATTAGCATTTAGTGTAGCCTCGCCTGCGCGGAATATGATCGACGGTAAACCATCCGTGTCTAGACGGATGTATTGATTTGAACAGTTTGCGTATAAAATAGTGGAAGAGGGAGAAAAGTCCATATGGAATAAATGAGTCTATCTATACACGTAGTTATACACGAGACGAGAGAAAAGAAAAAGCGGGGTGAGCAGAGAAGCAGCACCATTATGGGCTTCCACCCCCAAAAAGTCATGAAATATTATACATACCCCTTACATAACGATACACGGCCATGTAGGCGTTATCCAAATCTGCCGCTTTGTGGTCTCCAAGAAAATATTAAAAAAACATTAAAAGGTCAGATGCTCTCTTCGAGGGGAGTTAAATTAGCTTCCTTTGTCCACAGTAATTAGACAGCATAGCCATCGTAAAGCAGAATCAGCTCAACCAGTCCCACTCAATACACCACATTGACAACTTTCCCACCACCAACGACAACAACTCGCTTCCTCTTATCCCAATCGTTCCTCTCTTTCAGCCACAGTTTGCCTTCATCTGTTTCCAGGAGATGCGACATAATCCAGGCTTGTTCTTTATCCGATGAAGCCTTTTTCGATGCAGAGTCACTGACCGGCGGAGCAGGTATAGTTGTGGTGAAGCGAAGTTTTCCATTTACTTGCACTGCGACAGTTTTGCCGCCGCGAACGCGGAGTGCTTGAACCTCGGACGGCGAGAGGAGTGGAGCAGGCCAGGGTGAGGAAAAAATCGACGGGACTGTTTTAGCAGTTGAAGGGGTAGTGGAGGAGTTCGAATTTGAGCGATGGAGGTGTTCCCAGCATTCAGAGGCGAGTGCTGGGGTTATAGGGGCTAGAAGTCGGAGGAGAGAAGATAACGCTGTGTAGAGGATAGTTTGTGATGTTGGCGATGATGCCGTGGTTGGTAGCGGCGATGACGCCAGGGAATTTGTAAATTTGGTCAGGTTCGATATCACCGTGTTTAGACCGTAGGGTATCCCGTCGACACATTGGGAAACTGATGTAATGGTATCGTGCGCTACAAGTAGGATCGCAGATTCATCGTCAGATATCCTGCTTAGGTCTGGTAGTTTGGTGTCATTCAGGGACTTGAAAGATTCGGCGCTCAGAGAAGAATGACCTTCCAATGAAATGCGGGAATCTAATACAACGCGCCATAGCCGGTTGAACCACCGTTCCATGCCAACAATTTTAGATTCGTCCCACTCAAGAACTTCGCTGACAGGGGCAGAAAATAGTATATGTGCGCGGACTGCGTCAGAACCATAAGTATCGATGCAAGTGGTCGGGTCCACGCCGTTATATTTGCTTTTCGACATCTTTTCAAAAGATACGTTTGGAGTTGTCTGAGTGCTCTTGATCAACGGAGCGTCGGGATTAGATATGTCAACCTCCGATGGCCGGAGAAAGCGGCCTGTAGAGGGGTCGGAGTATGTCTTGCCATGAACCATTCCCTGTGATAGCAGCTTCAGGAAAGGCTCTGTAACCCCCGCGGGGCCTGGGAGCTCCTTGGGAAACAATTCCGAAGTAGCGAGAAATTTATATATAAACCGCGCATATAGCAGATGTAAGATTGCGTGCTCAATACCTCCAATGTAGATATCGACGGGGTGGGCATGTGATGGGGAAAATGGTGCTGTTGCGTTCGCCGGATCAAGGAATCGCAGGAAGTACCATGAAGAATCAACAAATGTGTCCATTGTGTCAGTATCCCTTTTAGCGGCTTTGCCGCAGCTAGGGCAAGAAGTGTGAAGCCATTCTTCAGCTGACTCAAGTGGATTTCCTTGACTACCTCTCAAGCCGCCACCTTCGATGACTGGGAGCTCAACAGGGAGCTGATCTTTCGGAACGGGAACTGGGCCACACGAATCGCAATGGATAATAGGGATGGGGGCTCCCCAGTACCGCTGCCGACTGACTAACCAGTCCCTAAGCCGCCAACTTTCTGTAACGTCTGCAAAATTGCCTTGACTTTTCAAGTCTTCGACGATTTTTTTACCGCCCTCTTCAGATGGCATGCCACTGTAAGTCCCGCAGGTATCGGCCAAAATACCGTGACCAGTAAATGGCTTCAGTTGCGTCTCTGGTAATTCTGTTGGTTCACTTGGTGGTGATGGCTTTTGCTTAACAACATAAGACACTGGCTGGGATTGTGAGTTTTCGTTCCAAAATGCAAAATCCCGGGAATCGTGGCCGGGCACGCCCATGACCGCACCCTCTCCGTACTCCCCTAAAACATACGGAGCAACGTATACCGGAATTGAAGCCTGTAGGGAAGGGTTTGCCTCAACCGAGCTTAGAGGGTTGACAGCCAAGACGCCCGGCAAGCGATAGCCCGCTTTTGTATCTGGTGGGAGAGATACCGCAGAATCGAGAAAGGATTTCAGTTCAGGGTCGGAGCTTGCCATTTCCACCACCAAAGGATGAGTCATTGACAGCGCAAGATACTGAACCCCATGAAGGGTGTCTGGTCGAGTTGTGAATACCTGAATATCGTAATTGTCATCGGGGGCAGAAACGAGAAATTTTATTTGTGCTCCGAAGGACTTTCCCAGCCAGTGCCTTTGCATCGACAATACCCGCTCAGGCCAGCCAGCCGCCAGTGAATCAAGATCCTTCAGTAATGCTTCTTTGAAAGCTGTAATGCGGAAAAACCATTGTTTGAGCTCGACCTTTTCCACTTTCGCTCCAGATCGCCATGAGCATCCATTCGCGTCAACCTATTGGCCATACCGTGTTAGAAGATGACATACAGTTGTATTTTCAAGATAGTTGTACCTGCTCATTTGCTAAAACTGTTTTGTCAACCGGATCGTAATTGACTAACGCTTTTGCTTGATACGCCAGGCCCTTTTCATATAACATAAGGAATATGCGCTGCGTATGCTTATAGAATTCCGGCGAACATGTCATCAATTCCTGCAGCCCTCGCACACAATTAGAAAACGTCCGTGAACCAGATATTCACAAGCATATCCTATATCATCGGGAGCCGACGAAACACAGCATATATTTATCATACCCTATCCCAGTCAAACCGTGCCCCAATCGCCCTCAGCTGCTCCTTCATATTGGCGATATTCTGCATGGTCCACCGCGCCGGATCTATTCCCCGCTCAATTGCTGCATTTTCCGCTGGAAGCCCAAATGCATCCCATCCCATAGGGTGTAGCACATCATACCCCTTCATATGCTTGAACCGAGCCAATACGTCGGAAATGGTGTAAACCCGCACATGGCCCATATGCAATGCGCCCGACGGATACGGGAACATTGGGAGGACATATGCCTTTTCCTTGCCATGGTTGTTCACCAATTCAGATGTAGGATCATTTCGCCATTTGACTTTCCATTTTTTGTCCACTGCCAACAGATCTAGTCTCCGCGAGGTGGTCGATGAAGCGCGAATCGTGGGACGGGCTCGTAGCCCAGAAAAGAGGTATCGACCCCATTGTTGGGCGAGGATTGATCGTCGGACATTCATTTGGATTGATATCGCATCTCCATAACACTCTCTTCATGGAAAATCACTGTCAAGCCATTTAAAACGAGTGTGACTTGGGCGATATGACCTGCAATTCCGTTGACCAAGATTGTATCCATCCATGAGTGGCAGAATCTCCGAGCTCTGGCAAAGGCGGAAGTTAGGATATACGCTAAGCTGCTTTGGGATTAGGGTATTCCCATCCACGGGGTCCACTTGCGATCCCGAGCTTTGACAGACGAAACCATAACTGAACATCACCAGAAGTTATACAAAAGACAGCGCTGGGCTATCCATGGATCCATGCCGCTACTGGCACGTCTCACAGGTGTGGTTGTCGATATTATTTAGGCAAACCTTGACTCAACACACTCGCTCCATATAGCCTCATCCTCTTCTCCCACCGACAACTACTGTGAACTAGTACCCTCCTAATAGATACAAGAGGGAAAGGGATTCAATTTTACAAGATGAGTTCATACAATGACCGGCCATTGGATTTTCTGGAAAATGATCTCGATTCAATGTATGATCATCGTCATAATCTTGAAGGCATGCTTCAAAAAAGGCTTGACTCCAAATTTTCGTGAATGATTGGGTCAAACAACGAGCGAACATGGACCTGAAAACATTTGCAGCTTCCAAGACCTGTGCGCTAACATATATGAAGAGCATCGAAGTCTCAGCTGTCTATCTACGGAGGAGGAAGGGACGGTATGGCATACTAGATCTAATACATAGCTAATATGGTCAGCGATAGCGATTTCTTTGCTCATTCATGACAATGCAAAGAGGGAGCTAAAGGCAACAGTGACGAAAAATCATGCGAGATAATCACTCATGGGCATAACGGGCGGCTTGAGCAAATTATCAAGTTGTGTTGACTTCCTCATGCTTCTGCCATATTTCGATAGTTGCGCTCAGCGATCTCCAGAGAGACTTATCAAGTTTTCACATGGAAATCGGCGGGGAAGCGCCATCCGAAAAAGAATGGAATACCGAGTACAAGGATGCTTGCAGTTTTCTGTCACTGACCAGGAAGAACGCACAGATTTCCAGGTTGCTGTGCGGCTGAGTTTGAAGCAAAGCGAGATCATCGTTTGTTCAGAGCCGCAAATGGACTCGGCAACCATGATCGTCGCGCTAGCTGGCCTGCTGAACCCACAGCCACGCCAGAATACAAGAAAGCTTGCTTGGACGTGCAGGGATCTTGACGTTGTTCCAAGGATCGGGTCAACATGTTCACTGACCTCCACGAGGTTGACCCGCTGCGGCTGCGGAATGCTCACCGGCCCACCAACCTTCCTCACGGTCTCCTGAGCCGGTTAAGGTCGTGTGGCCTGTGTTGTCATTTGTTCATGTACACTGTACGGTACATATACATGTGCATTGTGTACTTTATCTCTGCGTCAACTTGTTGAGGTCTGGTTGACTCAACGAGCCATGATTCTTAGTGTTGTCTTCCGCACGATATCCTGGCGCACTGCCCTCTCGCAAGTTATGACATTACCACAGGAAAGAGGAAGAACAAGTGGACGATGGTGAACGTCATGAAGCCAGCCCGCTATCCAACGTCTTATATGATATGGATCCCAAAATATGCGAAAGAACGTATGCGATAGAAGTGAACATTTTCGACTTCTTCCTTTGGCTTTGTCCTACCCTCCAGTCTTGTTTCGCTTTCTCTGCAACGAAGCGTAGCTTGGTTATTTTCAAATGGTTCAGCTGGGTAGTGTCATTAATGATTGATGATGTGTTTGTTATACGAGGTATATTTAGGGAGAACCGGTAGGTGAGGCGCCAGTTTTGCATTGCCGATCACTCTGAGTTCATTATGACCGCAGCAAACATCGACCAGCGCAACAGATGGGAGTCTAGACCGTCGGATGACCAGGTATATAAGGAAGAGTAATTCCTTTCAATACAAACCACTGGACTTGATATTTTCATTCTCTCTCATACCAGCAGAGAAGAAACCTTCTTCCTATCAGCTCTATCTTCCAAAGCTATCTACCACACGATCCCCCCGTTCAGCCGAAGACGAACAGCAAACATGTCTCCACTTTCCATTTTTAGCCTCGTCATTTCCCTCCTCACCACTTTCATCCCTTTAGCATCCGCTATTCCCGCCCCAGAGAGACCCCTTAGCATCCCGGGACCACCAGCGGAACCACGTCCGCAGCCCGGTGATGGATCTGGCAGATACAACTCTGATGGCTTCTGCGGCCCAAACGACTATAGAGTCCATGCCACCCTCCAAGCGGGTGTAGCCTACTTTAGCGTCAGGGGCCGATATCAGGCCGCGCGCGCCATGAACCACTATCTTGCCGAGAGCGGCGAAGACCTATCCGTCAATGTCGATCTCATGATGGAAGACACTCCCGCTTTCATGCAGGAGGCGCACCAGTTGGCGGGGAAGATGGCCAAGGAGAAGATTGAGAGTACGGTTGGCCCGTGGACGCAAATGGACTTCCGCAGCGGGTGGACGATCTGGAATGCGTGGAATGATGCCAAGAATGAACCGCATAGTTATGACTGGTATTATGCACTTGGCGAGTACTCGTATGCGGTTGCTGGAGTCGTTAGCCAGCAGGAGGGCGGTGGTAAAACCCTTAAGTATAAGGTTCATGTGTTTGACAGGTATAACTGGGACAGTTCGAATAAAAGCAATACGTTTGGCTGGGGAGTGGTGAGCTTGACCCATGCGGAGATTGGCCATCTGCACAAATGTGGCAGCGCACGGGAATACAAATTTCGCGGAAGCAGTAAAACGTACACTGTCAATAATTATAACCCGACCAAGCCGCTCCCTCCTCCAAAGTAGGATACATTACCAGCTGCAACGGTGTGGGTGGTTAGGGCGATTGTTCAATGAGACATAAGTATGTCTTCCGAATCAGCTTGGCATCTTGTTTTCTTGTTCCCTCGATACTGGGGATTGTCGTGAATGAACATAAATTGTCTTTAGGGCGGTTCAGAGGTCCTATATTGCAACTCTTATATCAATATTCTAATGTATGCGAAAATGTACATACCTACTAAGGTAGTTATTTCTAATGATGACCGACTTCTAATGTCCAATACATATGGGGTAGCTATGAAATATATACTAGAAACGTTCCGACCATTTCAAAACTAGTCATCTTGGAATTTTACTCCACACCAATCCCCGGATCCTAAGGAATTTCTACTCTCTCTTGGGAAGCATGACACAATTGGCCCTAGAATCCAGTGACCATAAACGCATGTCCAAATGCCTCAAACTTCAGTAACGGATCCACAATATCTGAATCTAAATCTAAATCATATCTATTAATCTTAATATACAGTATTTACCCTGAACATTCCTCTCACAGCCTCAGAATCTCTCCATCCGCCCCAATCCCACCACGAAAATGTTCAGAAATAACCCGGCCCCCCAACACCGTCTCCTCAACGATCCCTTCTACATGTCTCGGCTCAACTCTTCCATACCAAATCCCGGTCCCAGCCAATGACATCGCCCCGCCCTGTCCATTACCCGGCGACGACAATGACGGCGGCAGGTAAATGATAACGTTCCCCGCATACTTATGCCCTCCGATATGGCTTATTAACCCCACATTCGCCCGCCCAACTTCATCCGCAAACCCACCATCGCCATCTTCCTCGCCGCCACTGACGCGAAACCCTCTCCTCTGCAATACGCGCCGGAACTCAGCCTGCAGAAGCGGGCCCAGAATCCCACACCGCTGGTCGCGATGGCCGTGCCCGCATATCAGGATGGTGGGGCAGTGCTGAATCCGCGTCATATCTGGGAAGCGAGAGGGTTGGAGGGTGGGGACGCGGCGCATGCGCTCCTTTTGGGCGGCTGGGAGCGCATCGTGGGCTGGGTGTAGGGTTGTGGGGAGGAGAAAAGCGCGGACGAAGGCATCTAGGCTATATTCGTCGAGGGGGATTGTCGGGATGTATCGGAATGAGGGGAAGAGGAGGGCGGAAGCGGTTGTAGTAGTGGCGCCGGTTGTGTGGTGTGGTGGGAATGAGGTGTTTGTAATCATGATATTGTTGTATGGCTATTTATTTACTTCCGCAAATTCGAATTAGCGCAGTCTCGTCGAGAAATCTTTTCCACCATCTCAGCTCCTTCATTCCTGTGAAAAGGCAGCATATCAAAACTAGGGAGTGGGTGACGTGGTGTTCCCCGGATCACCCATAACAGACAACAGGGCATTATATCAAAACCGGTATACTCACATCAGCATACCGCCCTCCCCTCCCAATAAGCCCCTTCAAGCCCCTCCGCAA
>QGQJ01000223.1:0-25071 GCA_003206725.1 Blastomyces emzantsi
CTCACTCACTAACGATGGCTGGCACACGAAATTACGATTTTTTGGTAACCCTTGCCCTGTGGAATTCCGCAAAAACACCCTCTGGAAAAATATATATATGTATTCTTTCACCTGCTGACGTTTTGTTTCTGAACCGAACCAGATCAAACTCCTTCTCATCGGCGATTCGGGCGTAGGGAAATCATGTTGCTTGTTGCGGTTTAGCGAAGATTCATTTACCCCATCTTTCATTACGACGATCGGAATCGACTTCAAAATCAGGACGATAGAACTAGACGGGAAACGTGTAAAGCTACAGATATGGGATACGGCCGGGCAGGAGAGATTCAGGACCATTACCACCGCATACTACCGGGGTGCCATGGGAATACTTCTTGTTTACGATGTGACCGATGAGCGGTCTTTCAACAGTGAGTCTCTTTCAATTTTGTGTTGCGGTTTCGCCATATGGAAAGGAAATAGCAACAGAAGCCTGTGTAGCTAACCTTCTCATTTCGCTTTTACCCTGAAAAAGACATCCGGACATGGTTTTCGAACGTCGAACAACATGCAAGCGAAGGAGTACATAAGATGCTTATCGGCAATAAATGCGACTGGGAAGAGAAGAGAGCCGTATCAACAGAGCAGGGCCAGCAACTAGCCAACGAACTGGGAATCCCCTTCCTTGAAGTCTCAGCGAAGAATAATATCAACGTTGAAAAGGCATTCTACACGCTAGCTTCTGACATCAAGAAAGTTATGGACACAACCAAATCCGAACAAGCCGGTTCCCAGGGCGTTACGATAGACCACCAAGGAAGCGGGCAAGGCAACCTTGGAGGTAAATGCTGTTAGGAATTTTTTTTTTTTCCCTTTTCTTCACGTTTTTCTCTTTATTTCCTTTGTTTATGTGAACAGGCGGCATTCCTTGTACTATCTAAATGGAGATGGACTTTTTACCCCAAAGATCTCCTACTTTTAGTTAACAATCCCGTTAATGGCGTCTCCAGATCCCTTCATCTTAGTATGTATCCCCAGTCGACTAATCTCTTTTGTTCCTCGTTTTTCCTATATTTATTCCTTGCCCTTATTGACTTTCCGTCCACTTGATAATGATTCCATTCCCGCTTTCACCTATTCTGCCTTGTTGCTTGTCTATGCTTTGTTTCCTAGAAGGCGTTATTTGATTTTGCATTCATTTATTTCGCACAAATATATATTTCCCTCCAGGATAACCGAGTGGGTTGTATTGAATCACGATAACTTGTGCACTCCATATTGAAACCGTATGGTTGTTTGATGAAACTACCAGGCCTGGCGATTTCAGGTGACCTGATCCCAGTAGTTGATATCGCATGCGTATTATTTGGCATAATAACAAACACGTTTTAAGGCACTGCCAGCTTCACTGGGCCTGTAGACCAGGCCACTGATGTGGTGGTTTTCGACCGGTCTTACGTAGATACCTGGCTCAACCTCAACAGATTTCGCCATCAAACAGACACTCGGCCTTTATTAAAGGCGGAGGATCGGGGTAGAACGGTAACCCATCCAGTTTAGGGAACACGCTCCTGTGCCACGCTCGGACAAATCGTCGTGCCTCCGCGGCTGTTTGAAACGCAATGCGCCAGCAATCTCCTTCGGTCAAATCCTCCTCACCGGAGGTTAATATCTCGTTGGAAAGCGGTTCCGTCAGCGGTGTTATAGGGGCCTCTTCGACTAATTGCCAAGGTGACCACCTGTTCTGCCCATCCCACAACAGGAGTCGACGGAGGTCTTCCTGCTTAAGAGAGAAACGGCTCTGGTTGTCGATCCATATTCGAACAGGGAACCCTGGCTTTCCATCTCTGGATGCTAGGTTATTGTGCAAGTCAATCGCGTCTTGGATCTTCTGATCAAAAGGTGCCAGATATGCGGATAGAGAAAGTTTTAGCCACGGCGATGTGAGAGTGTAATCGCTCAGTCTGTAATCGCCCGCGCCGTCGGCGGTGTAGTTTGGTGGTGGAGTAATACTGGACATGGTGGAGGTTGGGAGATTGTCCCGGGCAAATTCAAAAAGGCGATACAGTTTGTCCTGGAATTCTTTCGCTGCTGCAGGACTATAGAATACCAGAATCCACGTATTAGATCGTCGTAGGGTATCAGGGAAGCGGAGTGGAATTACTACCAGCCCGGAAGCGTTGATGTTAGTACAAAGAGCTCGTTTTGGATAGCTTAACTCAGTCTAGCAAAATGCATAACCCTCACTTTTCTCAAGGCCTCTTGTATTTCTCCATTTGTTGAGATATTTTCCCTGGCCTAATATTGACATGAAGTCTCGCTCGTCAAGACAAGCTGGGGCGCGAGAGAGCACGAGGGCTGTTGTATGTTTTTGCCGGCTTTCTTCCTCAGAGGTAATAGTTATTTGCCCTAGCTTGTCGATGGTAGCGCCGGTGTTATTAGATCCGGGAACCTCAGCCAGTCCAAAGGTTTTGAGTAAATCAGCGTGCTCCAGGGATATTCTTTCGGGGTCAAATCGCGGCCGGTTGCTCTTGTCAGTCGTGTTTGTGGACTTCACGCCCGCTCCGTCCCTTTTTTCTCTGTGTGTACTCGGCGGCGTTTCAAGCCTGCCTCCGTTCCATTGAGATGGGGTCGACGTGGATAGCCGCAGCAGTCGCGATGACTTGACAGGACATGTCTGTACGAAGGCTGGGAATCGCGACGGAGAGAACATGCTGGTTATGATAGTGAGGGCCGAAAGCTCATTATGTATATATATATATATAATTGGAGATCCTGTGGGATTCGTCTCCTCAACGGGTTTGCTGCTCGTTACCAATGCGTTTTCAAAGGCTCATGAAAAAATCTCAATATTCTAGATATAAATCAGAGTCAATTCAATCTGCAGACGACCACATGGTGTCAATGTGCTGTAAGGATTGTTATCTTATCTGATCAAATCGCGGCTTGGCATTTTTTGAGCCCTCAGAAACTGTGAGAAAATGAATATTTACCATTGCCCAGCCCCGCCCCGAATTACAAACTGGTCTAGCTGCTGGCTGGTGTGCGCTATACCCCTGAGCAGAATATTACCAGGTAACATATTCCTGGCTCTATGCTGCTTGTGAGAAAATACTGTGAGCTAATGTGCTCGCTGTCTGATGTAGAATGGACAGTGTACCACCCGAAATTTTTCCATTACTATTTGGCTCACGTCAATCCGACATTCATTTGATTTACCCCGCCTCATTCTACGGTACCCTATTTCAATAACCATTGACATCCCGAGACGCTGGGGCTCACGATGACGGCGGACGCACCCAAGTTCACGGTTCGGCCGCTGTCGAAACAACCCAGAAACGACCAGAAGGACTCCTTCCGTGTCTTTCTCTCTCCGTCTTCTTTGCTGCTCATAAAAGCTCGGCCTGGCGATCTGTGTCAACTGGAACCACCTGGTGGTTCCCCAAGAACGGCCATCGCATGGACTGCAGCTGAGAAAATTCCGGATACAATTGTTCAGACATCAAAAGCGGTTCAGGATCTATACGGGCTTAAGCTTGGAGAGAAGATATCAGTGTCTAGAGAGTATGAACCCTTGGACGAAATATCTGCTATCCGCCTTGAAGAATGCACCGACGCAAACAAAATTTCAGCTATTGGACTACTTCTGGAAACAGATAGACCTCATTGGGAGTGGGGTCTGGAATACCCCTTGTCTAAATGCGAGATCATTGCGGAAGGGATGGTGTTTGACCTAGACCTTAGAGGGAACCGTAGATCCTTTAGAGTGGCGGAAATCGAGCCTCTCACCCCAAGTCGAAGTAATACCATCTTTCAATTTACTGCAAGATCTAAGGTATTCATCGGACAGGACTTGCAGCGTCAAACTCTACCTTCCTCCATTGCTGTGTCATCTGCGGGATTGGGTGGACTCAACCAGCAATTAATGCAGATTAATGAAAGACTCCGTGACTTTACATTTCAGGAGCATAATGTGACTATGCCTTCGTTTTATCGGAGTAGTGGCGGGATTTTGATCTACGGCCCAAAAGGGACGGGGAAAAGCACGCTGCTATCTAAACTTGGCGCTGCAGGGTGGAAAAAAGTACTTGCCGTCAATAGCTCCGTGCTGAACAGAAACCGCGGCGATGGAGAGGTTTTATTACGCAAGATCTTCACAGAAGCTCTTCAGTCACAACCAAGTCTAATTGCCATAGACCAATTGGATTTCCTTGCTCCCAAAAATCGGCCTAATGATTCATCTGTATGTTCAGCGCTATGCGAAGCCTTAGATGGTTTACAAGATGCGAAAGTTCTAGTGGCCGCATGCACGAGACATCCGAACGATGTTGACGACACCCTAAGAACCCCCCATCGGTTTGGCGTCGAAATCGAGTTACCAGTTCCAACTGCTAAGGGGCGAGAAGAGATTCTACTATCCATTCGAGGAACTTCCACCGTGCCCGATGATAGTCAAATAGCGAAATTGGCGGAACGGACTCATGGATATGTCGGCGCCGACCTATTTTCATTGTTACAGCTTTCGTGTAGAAAAGCACAGACTAGACAAATGATGGAATTGGAACAGTCAAAACCGTGTCCCAGTGAACAATTTGTTTCGGAACAGGCCTTACCTTCCGCGGCTGCAGCTCCAGATGAGAATTTCCTTCAAATCGATGATACCGATATATCGCTTGCTCTTCAAGAAACCCGCCCGACGGCGATGAGAGAAGTTTTCCTGGAAACACCTAAAGTGAGGTGGAGCGATATTGGTGGACTACATGAAATCAAGGAGCGTCTTCGGAAAGCAGTAGAGAGACCAATCAAGGTAAAGCCCGCAACTCAGCCTTTTTCTGGCTCAAGAAGCCACAATATGATTAACGTGTCCTGATTAGTTTCCTGACCGAATGAAACGACTGAATATAAGCGGCAAGAAGGGAATTTTACTATACGGCCCTCCTGGTTGTTCTAAGACATTAATGGTTAAGGCACTGGCGACTGAAGCTGGGTTGAATTTTCTGGCAGTTAAAGGGGCTGAAATCTTGAGCATGTACGTTGGGGAGTCGGAACGGGCACTTCGTGAAATATTTCGAAAAGCACGATCGGCCAGTCCAAGCATTATATTTTTTGACGAAATAGATGCGATTGCTTCGCGACGAGGTAGTGGCCCATCTGGGGGTGGTGGCGGTATAAACGTACTCACGACTTTGCTCAATGAGATGGACGGAATCGAAGAGCTGAAAAACGTGTTGGTTGTGGCGGCAACGAACAAACCCGAGGTTCTCGACCCTGCCCTTATGCGACCCGGGAGACTGGATAATATTCTGTATATTGGACCCCCAGACTTGCAGGCCCGGAAGGAGATTTTAAACATCTGGATTAGCAAATCTGAAGTCGACGATGATGTTGATATTGACATGTTAGCCGAGGTGACTGAAGGGTATTCTGGTGCGGAGATGGTTAATATCTGTGAAACTGCAGCAGACGGTGCCCTGGACGAGGAGGAAGAAACTGGCCAGCAGCATAAAATAGGATGGAAGCATTTTGAATATGCGTTGGAACAGGTACCCAAGCAGATATCAGCAGGTGTGATCGAGGCTTATGAACGATGGAGGGACAACATGATATGAATAAATGACCCAAATAGACATAAACCCTTTTCTCAATGAATATATACACATGTACGTACGTATGTATGTGTATATTAGATATTTTGCATATTGCTTTATACCTCTTGTTTGTTTGTCTCATCCCAGCTTAACCAGTAATGCTAAAAACCTTGGAAGCTATACAAGTCACGTGCACCGGAGAATCGCCAGGTGCATCCTCCCAGGTTTAATGTATCCAACTCCAACCAACGATCCAAACAGCTTCAGCACATAACGCTTCACAGAATTCAAATCAGCTTTCACTTGGCTACTATTCAACAAATTTGCCCACACAATCAGTTATAATTGTTCTCTCTTTCTGGTTTGGGTGAAGCTTTTCAGTCTATCAACTGGCCGAGAAGCCGTAATGCGTTCTCGATCCCTTTCACGATCACGGTCTCCCTCTGTACACTCTCGGGGTCGCCGTAGGTCGCATTCACCTATCCCCGCAGATTTGCCCCGGAGATCGCAGTCGCCTCGATCCCACCATTCAGATGCCTCGCGCTCGCGATCCCGCTCCCGCTCCCACTCGAGACATCTAAGTCCTGATATGTCACCAAGGCGCAATGGACATCGGGATGGCAGCAGATCTCTTTCACGGAGTAGAAGTCGCAGTAGAAGCTTAAGCAGAGGCCGCAGCGATCGTCGATATCGAGATAGAAGCTACACGCGAAGCCCAAGCCGCGGTTCTCCTCCCCGAACGAGTTCGAAGGTACCGTCTCTTTTCGTCTTTCCGTTCCACCATGATTGTAGAGATCATATCCCATCCGCCTCCAGTTTGATATGATCCAGTCCTGTAGCTTATTTTCTTGTTATTGTTTTGATGCTAATCGGATCTATGTAGATTGTCGTGGAGAAGTTAACCAAGAATGTGAATGAAAATCATCTACGCGAAATTTTTGGGGTCTACGGAGAGATCCAGAGCTTGGAATTGCCGATGAATCCACAGTGTATGTCATGGATCTTTTATTACTATTATGATTCTATTGTATTTTTTGTCTAACGAGCTACGCGCACAGTTATGACCAACCGCGGCACCGCCTATATTTTATACCACGAAGTAGCAGATGCGGAGGCAGCTATATCACATATGCACGAAGCACAACTTGACGGTGCTGTCCTCAATGTCTCTATTGTCCTACCACGCCGCACGTTTTCCCGCTCTCCTCCACCCGCTCGAAACAGGGGTGATTTTGGGCGATTCGACCGCCCTGCGTATGGAAGAGGTTATGGTCGAGGTCCTGGCTTAGACTCTGGAAGACCGCCACCACCAGGAGGTCGGTATCGCTCTCCGCCTCCCCGTCGTGCTTCCCCACGGCGCTTTCCTGGCCCTCGCGGCATGGAAAGACACGATTTGTATCGTCCGCGGTCACTTTCGAGATCTCGCTCCCCACGCGGCCGCTCGCCTTCCTATTCCTCGCGATCTCGTTCCAGAACTCCGCCACCACGTAGAAGGCCTCATAGGGATAGCCCCCCTCGTCGTAGGAGGCGGGACTCTAGTTACAGTAGCTACAGCGACCGTGGTCGGAGCCGAAGTCGAAGCTTGAGCCGAAGCAGAAGTCCTAGTCGAAGTCGCAGCCGTCATGGTGGCGGAAGGTGGTAGCAATTTCTTAGTGCATAGGGCTGCAATTTGTTTGTTTCCCAAAACTATTTTTGTAACTTTATTTAAAACGTAGGGCGATAAGGAAAAGGGGGGCTACAGGTCCTGTGCTTTCATAGTCATGACGTATCAATAACACATTCGTTTTCGGACTACAGTAGTATATGATTTAGATAGTGACTACAAAAATACCCATGTGTGCGCAGCCATTAAGCCCATATAAATTCATCACGACATTAGACTGAATAGGTCTAGGCGAGAACCATTCAAAAAACGAACTCAGAAGAAAGCGCACCAGCCTATATACATCGCAGCCAGATTCTTTATACTTGTGGCTTGAATGATCAGTTCGTCCACATGGCCTCCTACAGACAGCGGAACAGATTCGCCAGGCAGCAAACCTCGTAGTTTGCTTCGTACAGACTCGAGGACCCCTTCGGGCGTATCTGGAACTTTCGGGTTCGTTCGTTTCTAGCGTACCGGTTAGCCCCTTAATAACAACTTCTAGAATAGGAAGCAGATGGCGATGTGCCTCGTGGTGGAAGAACCAACCTTTCTGCCAATAAAATCTGTTGTGGGATCGTGCAGGAAAGTCTCCAGAATTGTCATGAGCGAATCTTCGTTTTGTCGTAACAAGCCAAGTGTGATCTCGCAGGTCTTTCGGAAAGGTCCTGAATACTGGTTTAGGATCTCTGTGAATCCGAGAACGAAGGGCTGAGAATACTAACCATTATATCCATATGCTCCAAATGCGTTTATCATATTTTGTGTCAGTCTGAATGGAACCAATTCTGGTTTATCGAATGTTAAGCCCTGGAGAAGTTGTCAACACTACCTTGTCTCACTTTGTTGTATAAATACGGAACTCGAGAACCAACCTTGTCAAAAAGACAGTTAAAATCAACATGGAGGACACCGCCGCTACCCTCTTCAAATAGTATATTTTCGCCATGTCTGTCTCCAAGCCTAGTTTGTCAAACAGCTTTTAGTTTACAGGGGACGATTTATGTAATGGTCTAAGTGTTCATTCTTACCCCAAGCAATAGCCAACCATGGACATCACAGCGCTGCTCCGTGTATACTTTAATCGTGCAGCAAACCATGCACCCGGTTCGGGGAACATTTCAACAAACCATTCATGTAGAACCGGAGGATAACTACACGATGTTAGAACGTAATTTCTATCAGTATGGAAAGGAAGTTTAGGGCTTACGTCGCAAGGATTTTGTTGGTAAAAAGCGGTAGGTTCGATGAATCGGCACACGCTTCGTTCAAATAGCGCTTAATTTCATAGTACTACAAAGTATTAGTTTAACCAGTACAATCTCCAGGGGGTTCTCAGATGCTTACGTTCGGAGCGATTCCCCTTTCCTTGAGAAGTCTGATCACGAGCTCTCTCAAAGTCCTTAGGTTGTCAACCCATTCAATAAGCCCACATTCCTCGTTTAACGGAGTCACAGCGTAAGTTTTAATATCTGGCACGTAGTTAGGAAAATACACAGTAAGTCTTTTTCTATCTGAAAAATGGGCTCACATAGTCGTCGCTTGCTTGATTCAACATCCCGTTTCAAAAACCTGTTAATCATGCTGTTGAACTCCATCAGCCGTTGGTCCTTGCGGAGATCATCCTTTGGTTTACAAAGGAGGCTGTAAATCTTTCCGTCTGAGCCGCGGATATTGATTTTCCGGGGTTTTTGCAGCGAACTGAGAACGAGGGCATCGTCAAGGACGGCTGGCAATATCAAGTTAGATGACATATAGTATCTCGTGGAATAGGGAGGATTGCCTACTTTCAATGGTAATAGGGTCGTGGGGAAACGCTCTAAATGATTTCAAGAAGCCTGGTTCATGATTCGCCGGGAGGATTGGAGTCAAAGTCGATTCTAATGGTATAACAAGTCTGCATGGCGCTGTCCTGTGGTTGAACCCAAGGTTTCTCGCCAGGCTAACTTTCGAAGTCTTATCTTCAATGCGTGTATTACACATCTTCAACAATTCCTCCGAAATTCGTTGCCCTTGGTTGATAATCATCCGAAGATCCGAAGCCGACGTATCGGTTTTCATTTTTTTAGTAGCCTCCTGCTATCATTAGTAATGTCGCATTGAGTAAACGGGTGCTATAAACATACGGTTATCTTCTGAAGGCACGACATGCCCCGAGATGCCCTATCTTTGGAAGAAGACTTCAACACGGCGAGAACCGTCCATAGGGCTTGCTGTGGGAATGAATTTCCCGTTTTCACCACAATATGTGTGAGGATATTATACACCGTAGAGTTGCTATGGCAAATTCGAGCCACTACTTGGGGTAGGATCGTGAAGAGCTGAGAGTATCAGCAGTATATCTTGATGGATAGGGTCAAAGGTCATACACACCAAGGCAGCAGGTATCCGGTTAAAATATTTGCGCAGCTGCGTATGCATGTCATCAAGGCATTTTTTCTTCTGAGCCATACTATATTTTTGAAACTCCCTAGAGAAAAGTCAGCAAGAAAGGTTTCCATGGAATATTATCGGCTCTCACTCATTGTCACCCCGCTTAGGATCAAAGGGTTGGTCGACAGTTGAAGCGTGCTCCAACCATAAGGTCAAGACTTTGGGTAGGGTCTGGAAAACATATTTGTTTCCGTGGGCAAGTGAGCGAAGAAAATTGTCAATGACAAGCTTAGACGCCTCACCGCTCAAACTATTCGGTTTACCCGTGTTAGCCATGTGCGCCAGCCTCCCGGATATTATACATACTATATTTGCGCCTCTTTACCCAAAGGCTTTGACTTTTCCGAGTCCAGGATTTTTGTATAATGCCTCCCTAGATAATAATGTGCTTTCTCCCACCTAATGAAAGTGAGTTAGGCCGTGCATAAAAAACGGAAGTTGCTGCAAGCAAGATAAAGGACTTGGACGCTATAAATTCACTTACCGACTGTGGAATTTAATAGCCTGCCTGTACCTTTGAACGATAACTTCTGACTGTGTTTGGCCAGCGCTGTCCATCCATTTTGCAAGTAGCAGGTGTGCCTGTCTCTAAAGTAAGCAAAATGCAAAGGCAAAAAAATTATGGAAAGGAAGCAATATATGTGTCCTACCCTTGCTGTAACCATATTTTGCTTTTGCTGTCGATCAGGGGCAACCGTTACAAAGGTGTCTTCTGACGGAGCATAATCATGGGCGGTAAAGGCATTCGCTGCGATTGCGCCTTCGAGAGTCTGTATCGCTTTTCTATGGTGACCTTCTTTCCATAAAAGCCTGGCGTGTTCAATGGTAGCTGACGTATCATCAAGCTCATGAGCATGAAGGACTGCATTGAATGCCTGTTCCGTGCAGTTTGCTTTACGTGCAAGACGAGCAACACGCAGCCAAATCGAGGCAATGTCGGACGAATCAAACGAACCGCTGGTAATTTTCCTGGTCAGTGCTGTTCTTAACTAGAAAAGGAGCTTCATATGTGCTGGGGGCTTACGTCAATTCCATTGTTGCTCGCCTCAACCCAAGGAGGTATTGTTTATCAGCAATACATCCACCAAGAATATCCAATCGGCGGTCCAACGTCTCGAAAAGCGCGATTCGATCCTCTCGGGCCTTGGGTGCGGGAGATGTGAGAAGCTCAATTTCGGCAAGAGCGTGGAGTTTAAAGACGCTATCATGACTTGCATGGAACGACGCCACCGAATTTGACGTGAGTCCTTTTGCGACGTTAAGGCGCAACTTCGTGATTGTATCTTTGAACTTTCCCAGCTTACCATGCCGTAGCATACTAAGAGCTGAGCCAATTGCAACATTAAAGTCTCCGACAGCTTGATCAGAAGCCATCCCCGCGTAACTATCCAACTTGTTCCATCTACCGGTCAACCATGAAGCCTCCATAGTGATGGGGAGCATCTTCGGCAGTGTAGACTTCGCCAACTCGAGGGTATCAAATTGATTGAGAAGAACAACTAGGTAAATGTCAGTGTGATATTCAGTTTCGCCCGGGGGAATTATCATACCGTGTTGACCTGATTCCTTTAGGCATGTCAACAGATTCTCCTGGGCATACCCATTGGTCGGATCAGCTTTGAGCTGCAGCTCATACCAACTCTGAGCGGCTACCCAACGCCCAGCCTTGCGATGTTCAAGTATCTGCTGGTCAATATTAAGAACATGAAGATGAGCGGAGATTCCCTCTATACCGTCTGGTTCGTCGATTTGCGTATATATTTCCTGCAGCCTTTGATAAAGAGGTTCAAGGGAAGCGGCCTTTTTGTCATCTTTGTGCTGCTGCTGCTGCTGCTGCTGCTGCTGTTGTTGTTGTTGTTGTATATACTGTTCCCAGTGGAAAAGTGCTCTCGAAAAGGATTTGCATTCGACAGCCCGTTTTGAAATGATCTCCGCAGGTACACAAGAGAGAAGCTCCTCAACGAGTTTTATTTGCGACGCCCATGAACTAAGAACCGGATCTCGGCTTTTGCGATGATTATGGGCATTTGGCACAGCAAGGCTAGTATATTCCTTTTTCTTCCCCTGGAGCCATCTAGATAGATAATCGAGCACGGAAAAAACACTCTTTCATAGGTTCATGTCAGAATACTTCACGTTGCCCAAAATGGCGAGGGATAACGTACCTCGCTACATAAAATTATGTTCTCTCTAATTTGATGATTATCCTCGGGAAGGGGGTACTGGAGGACGTTCAACAACTCCTTCTTCAAATCGTCCCTTTGATCATGATCACCACTGAGCGCCAGATTCAGGGCCGCAAAAGGAAGGAGAAATGCGGCGATGGATATGTCTTGACTTCGGATGATTCTGCTGCTGACACTGAAAATTATAACCACATTTTCGCCTTTCCCCTTCTGTAGCATGTCAAGTGTAAAAGCTCGGAGCCACTCAGGATGGCTAAGTTTCGACGAAAACAAAGGGTAGTCACAGCTTGTACTAATGGCACCAATAGTAACGGTATACTTGGAACTAAGAAATGGGGTTAATGTGTTTCTCACATACTCCGGCAAAGACAGCCATCGTCGGTAGTACTCATTTGCCTGACTGTCTTGAGAGCGGGGTATCATGACCAAATCCAAATTGCAAAGCTTCAGCAAAGCCTGCATAGCGTACGCAAGGAAGCCCTGAGCTCTGGTATTGGAGGCTGACAGGAAAGCTTCAACCAGAATATGCTGAAGGAAAAATAAGATGAAATCCAAGGTTTCTTCCGCACTATCGAAATTGGACAAAACGAGGATATCCTTCTTTTCTTTAACCGATTCTATTCGATTCGGGTCCAAGCATCCAATGTGGCCCAGACACCGTGCGGCGAGGGTCATTATTGGGGGAGAGGTGGGATTAAACTTGGAACAACAATCCAAAAGTGAACGTGTCAATAGTGCGACAATACCGTCCGGTTGTTCATTGGTTATGACCCGGTGAATGAATTCTTCGTTTTCCATCAGTTGCTGGTCAAGCTCCTTCAGTGCCTGCTCAACAACAACTTGGTTCTCATTTTGACATCGTCGGCAGAAAGCCTTAAATCGGGTTTGAAGATCCATACGCCCTTTCAAGCGCTGGATTTCTTGCTCGTAATCTGCCATAGAAGGGATAGCCGATAAAGAAGGCATGGTCTCGAACACATTTTCCACAACGGCCCTATGCTCGGTCAAAATGTAACCAACAAGGGTGAATGCTCGCTCCCTTCCGTCTGGCTGGAATGCGTCCCAATTTTTGATAATAATCGAGAATGTCTGGTCGATTAGAGGTTCGATCTCGACCTCGTCGAGCGAAGTCATGATGATACTCCACGATGTGAAAGCTTGATCACAAAGCTCTGGTATATCTAACGCTGATCGCAAGCAAGCACAAATCTGCGGCAGAGCAATGGTAATATTACCTTTCGCTATCTTTACCATCTCTCCAATGGCGATAATATTCCGCTTCTTTTCAACAATAGGCTGTCGAATTTGGAAATCGTTAACGACGTGGGCGAACTCGGTAATGATCCCTAGAACATGCTCTTCAATAAAATTGGCGACCAGCTCTTTCCCTCGTAAAGAATCGCTTCCATGCTCCGGTTTTCGCGGCGTGAGGGATGCAAGAAGCTTGAGCGCTTTGTGGTACTAAAATCGTAATGTGAGCGATTGTGCAAGTTGAGAACCATTCAGCTTTCTACCTTACCTTGGGTTTTTCAGTTTTGGTTGAATCTCCCAACCCCTTGAGAAGTTCACATGCAATAAGAATTGGTTCTGCTCGAACCCATCCTGCCAAATCGTGGACTTGGAATTCAGGCGACATCTCGTTGAATATTGATACAACCATCCCATTATGATCGTTTGACGGTTGAGTCAACAGCAGGGTGAGGATAGACGCTAAATTGTTCTTTCTTGTACAGAGCTGATAAGGAGATTGTTTCTCATCATAGTTGGCCCCAATACGTGCTATAATGTCATACTTCCTCATCAAGACAAGGTACGGCAGAACATGGACCTCAGTCAGTCTCAAAAAATTATCGACCTTCATGCCAAGCAAGTCACAGAGCTGATCGGCCATTTGTGGACGACCTTGGATGTTCTTTACAATCACGACAGAAAGTGTCCTCCAGAATGGCCTACAAAGCGCACCTGGGGTTACTCCTAAACGCTGGGCAATCGTGGAGAGCTAATAGCTGTCAGCAGATAGCAATAAAGATCGACAAAAGGAAGGGAAATACCCACTCCGGTATAGGCAATACCACTGATAAATGGATTCGGGTGACCAAGATAGTCAAAAAGGCGGAGAAGAATAATGTTCATTTCCTCGTCGCCAGAAACCCTGTTACCGCATCAGCCATTGTTGAAACATGCCCAAGTCTGAGAACGCTTACTCCGCCACACGACCCAAAGCCATAATCGAGGTTTCTTGAATTGGCATGTCGACCTTTTCGAGAACATTTTGCAAATATTCTAGAGCCATTACGAAATTGGCTCGACGAATATCCGAGTCCAGGTTTACCCGTAGAAAGGCAGGTAATGTTTGTCTATCCGTCAAATATTAGTTTATATATCTCAACTCAGCACATCGTTGAAAGTCCACTTACCCCGCAGCCATCCTCAACTCCCTAAGGGAGCTGCGCAAAGATTGAAGGCACCATTCGCCTAGAGGGGATGTATGTATTCCGACGTTTTCACTTTTAGGATCATGCATTACGACATTCCTTATCGCAAACATCGCGGCTATTCGAGGTTTCCTAGATCCTTGAAGAATGGGTATAATTTCAATCATGGTTTTGCATACTTCTCCGAAATGTAAGGTTTTCCGAGGTTTATTGTTGGAGGGCTTCGGTGAAATGCTGTCACATATCAGACATCGGAATTGTGGCCCAGCAACATTGTTGGGTTGCTCCATCACCAAAGTTCCTGCGCCAGCACAAGCAATCTGTCCAACCTTAGCCAAAACCTCACACTGATCTTCCTCCGGCAGCTTAGGTAAAATGTCTCTGTGAAAAAGAGTTAGGACTCCTAATCGGTTGACACGTCGGTGGATTTCAAACATACAAAACAATTTGGCTTAACCCGTCCGTACCCGTTGTTGGATGAGAAGCAAGCAAATGATATACAGTGGTTGTAACAGTCTGTACGAGGTCTGCAACGGGTACATCTTCATCTGCGTTAGAGAGTCGGGGTCTCTTCCGTGCTCGATCGCTGTCAAAAGGGTTAATATCATCGAGAATGGGCCGGCTTGGAGATTTCCGGGCGGCCATCGTGATCGAATCACGGCTTTGAGTCGTCGAATTTGGGAGAGCGAGGAGCTTTGTATCAATCATGTCTTTTGGGACGCCATATTCCCGATTCAGGATCCTGATAATTACCATCTACAAATTTCCTTTAGCCACTATAGAAAATGTAACTATGTAGATATAAAATTAGCTCTCACCTGAAATGACTGGTGCAAATTTCGAAACCCTGTTTCATCCTTCCTACGATCAGATAGGGGCTCGAAAAAGTGATCTTCAATGAAACGGCCAATTTCAGGAGAAGTAAGCGAAAGTCGTATAGCATCGCTTAGTAGCTGGCTTAGTGCTTGTTGGACGTCTGCGTTCTGCTGAAGTTTGACTGAGTTCAACAAATCGATTCCACACTGTAGCCAGATATGTCTTGCTTGTTGGTCTAGCGACAACCCTTGCGATAACTTCAAGGCGTGTGAGTATAATTTGCGCGAGAGCGTGATAAAATCCAGAAGGTTCATCAACTGCTGTTCTACCTGTGTGGTCTTGGCCACCTCAAACCATTCGAGCATAACCGCCCATAGCTTTTGTTGACTGTGAAGCACCCAAGTAAGCACGCGGCGAAGATTGGCTGCTCCGGATGCTGGAAGGGTAATATGAAACGGAGGGCAGGCTACTGCCTCGAAAAGTTGAATGCAAAACTTAACAGCTTCTCTAGGGGTTCCTAGCTTGATCCTTTTGCAGAACATCGAGCGCGGGAGAGACAGTTTGTCCAGGGAGTTCAATAAGATGCTCGAGGGCCCGGGGAAATACAACGTGACACTACGCCCGGATTCTGAAGTGTCAGTGGCCTCCAGAGAATAGAGGATATCTGCGATACTCATGTCAATGTTTGACTCTTGAAATTATTATAAGATTTGTTTAAGCAACTAACCGCCAATACAAGCCTGAATCAGTGTATGCACTGACCGGGACGAATGCCATAGTTGGGGCCCCCTGAATTGGGAAACATAAATCGTAGATAGGAGGCTGTAAATCTTGTCTTTTATAGAGCATTGACCCCATACGAAGAGGAGAGAGAAGAGCTCGTGAATAAGCCAGGCAAAGAGGGGGGCATGAATATCGTTCTTGCCAAGGATCTCAGGGTCAGATATCTCGTGGAGGACTTGAGGAGATCTCTGCACTGCCAAACGTATTATATCAAGACAGTCTAAGATCTGTCCCTCCAATTCTTCCCCCAAAACTCGGGACTTGAAAGCCGGCTGAAGACCAGCTTTAATCACCACGCATATCAAGTTATGCACGTCGGTGATATTCTCTTCCAGATTAGCTTGGCCGCCTTCGTCTTGGCCCAAAATTTCCTGGCGTAACTGGGAGAACGTTTCCCGGCTGATCGCATGTCTCTGATTTGTGCTAGGAGACAGGTGCGGCGCAAGATGGGCAGCCAAAATCGAAGAAGCTGGTTCAGCGGCCGCTGGGCCTTGAAGCCTTCGTGCCTTTTCTGCTGCCATTTAAAACGCCTTGGTCCATCGGGGCAAACAGGGTTGAAACAACTGGGAATACCCGCGGGGAGGGTTGCAAAAACACATTCAAATATATATATGAAAGGCGTGTTTATGATTATATCTGAACATTTGAATGGCAAAGCCTAGTGCTCCAGCTTCCTTTGCATCAGGCAGTAGTACTGGTGATGTTGATACAAATCCCGACTGCGAGGTTATGTAATACAGTACCGTAACCATGAGTTAGCCGTATCTAAATTACAACCGATCTGTTTGTGCCTCTCGTCTCAGCCTCCCATTTTGAAGCGAAACAGCTATAGATTGCTATACAAGAGAGCAACAGTACAAGGACAACCAGCAAGCTGGAGCTCTTCTGACTAGATGGAACAGAACAGCCCTGGCATACGGTTTGCCAACGACACCCAAAAACATGAATTTTTTATGAAAAAAGCCCTTGACATGGTACGTTCTCAGTACGCTTCTGCTTTTGGTTCAAGCTTGCTAATTCACATGAATAAAAAGGGTGAAGAAGCTCTGGCCAGTGGTGAAACCCCAGTAGGTTGCGTACTGGTCCATAATGACGAAGTTATCGGGTCCGGTATGAACGACACGAATAAATCTATGAACGTAAGCTCCCAAACATAGTTTTTCAATTTTCATTTAGTCTGCCGGACATATATATATATACTAACCAGATCAACAAAAGGGGACAAGACATGCGGAATTCCTAGCCATTGAAAAAGTGCTGAGAAATCATCCACGAAGTATATTTCGTGAAACTGACCTCTACGTCACTGTTGAGCCATGTATAATGTGTGCATCCGCGTTAAGACAATACCATATCCGGCATGTCTATTTCGGTTGCGCGAATGAACGTTTTGGAGGGACTGGAGGCGTCCTCAATTTGCACTCCGAGTGAGTCCATATCCACTTTCTCCAGCCGACTGGAAATCGTTACTAAAACTACGCGAAATCATTTCTGATAGCCCGGGAATTGATCCGCCGTATGGTCTTACAGGAGGGCTTTTCCGGAAAGAAGCAATCATGTTGTTACGCCGATTTTATATCCAAGAAAATGAAAGAGGTAGGTGGTAATCAAGATTCAACGACATAATTAGAATTTACCCAGGTTTTTTCGTTGTTCCCATTCAAAACTAATCTTTCACCCTAGCGCCCAACCCAAAACCAAAAAAGGATCGGGAACTGAAGGATGATGATTTTAGCGATTTGAGAGCGGGGATGGAATTCGTGGAAATGTTGCCCCTGCCATAAGACCTTCCATAATGCAGCTTGTGAGCGCTGTCTTGCGCCCTTCTTTTTGCTTTTTCCGTAAAGGAATATGAAATTTATGGAACCCTAATCCGCTGTAATATATACAAGAGTTGTTTTATTTTAATCGCAAGAGGGAAGAAAAATTGAAAGAAGCAGGAACACCAGGAAATTAATTTGACTGAGTGCTGTTGGACAAGTGGTAGTTTGAAACAGAACATTATGATGTGGACGCCGCCTTTTGGCGTTCTGCTTCTAGTTCTCGCTCAGCTTGTTGATAATACTTCGCAGTGTCCACGCCGTGCTGTTAATCCGAAGAAGTTAGTTGGTGCTTAAATAAAACTAGACAAAGTACCGTAGGAGCGGGGGAACTGATACCTGGTCATGATTCACAAAATTGAACCAAGGAAGGACATGGACGAATAGAGACGAATATCGCGAATTCCGAGCTGCGACTCCTTGCATATAAGGTGAGAGCGACGAGACTCCATACAAAGGCTCTCCTTTCTTGACCTTGTCAACCATCTCACGCATATCCATCTCGACCTCTCGCGAATTTTCCGTAAAGCCGTAAAAGCGTTCTGTTACGGGGTAGAACAATAGAGCGATTAACTTGGAAAATCCCCGAAGCTGCTAAGATACCATTGAACAAAAGGCAAACATACTACATGATGTGTTGTATACAGTGAACAAGCCACCGAAGAAGCCAATTGCCGTTGCCAATCGCATAGCTTTGCCAAAGGTTCCTGGGCTGGCATTGGCTGGGTGCATTCGTTCCATCATCCAAAATAGAGCTGGGGACATTGACCCAACACCAGCTCCAATGACATAATCGGATGGCCGGGCATATCCGAAGACTCGTTTTACATGACTGCGATCAATGTTAGAAATACTGCTTATCGAGAATTGGTACTGGGGTTGGAGCGAGCGTACGGATCCGTATCAATGACCTAAGGAGCCAGAGCCACTCCGGGTTAGCAAATTGTGGCATACAAGCGGAGGGGAAACTGTGAAAAAGAAACACATACGGGATAGTCAGTTTTGAGGACCCTTGGCGGGACAATCGGCCGGCCATGATCAGTAGCCATGATGAAGATTGAGCTGACTGGAAACACAGCGCTGGTGTATTTACTGGATAGCTAAATGTTTGATGCTTCTTCAATCAACTGTTCCGCAATGGATCAATTGCAGGTTTGTCAGCTACATCACGTGGAGGCATCAAAGCACGTGACTGAAATTAAATGTCACGTGTTTTTGTGTCCGCCAAGTCGCGTCCAAGTCGCGTCATCCAAAACCAACCCGCGGCGGACCAGCTGAAAACATCGCTTTGATGGTGCCCAATTGACGAACCGCCAGTGTGAATCTTTAACTACCATTGTGAAGTCAAAACCTCTATATAACAACTTTTTAGCATTGTCTTGTTTTTCGTGGAAAACAATATAAAGTAGCCATGGAAGCTCGAGGACGAGGTGCCGACACTGGTGGACACCTTACACCAGGTACAGTCGACGACCTTTACGATGACGATGTCGGACCAGATGAAATCCTGGAACAAACCGATTTGAACCAACATAACGACTCGTCAAACTCAACATCAAGAAGGAATGATGAACCAGCAGACTCCAACGGTGCTAGATTGGGTATAGATGAGGAAATCAAAGTTGCGTCCAAGAGACGACCTGTTGCGAAACTGGACGAGGCACGGTAAAAAAAAACATGCATGCGGGAACCTTATGGGTCGCTTTGCTAAATATGGCCTTCAGATTACTATCGCCAGCCGGAATCCCAAAGCTACGCAAGAATGCAAAAACAAAGCTCAAGTTCAGGGGGAAAGGCCACGAGGTAATAAGAATCCGCAACTCCTTCTACAGCCAGTCACCCTTCGAGGTTGACTGGCATGCGTTCTTCTGATACTGATATATAATGCATATATTATTTTCCTTAGTACTCTGACGCCAAGCGCCTTCTCAACTTCTACCAGCTCTGGCTGGATGACCTCTACCCCCGCGCGAAATTCGCAGATGGTCTCGCTATGATTGAAAAGCTAGGCCACTCGAAACGGATCCAAATCATGCGAAAGGAGTGGATTGATGAAGGGAAACCAAGACTATATGCTGCTGACGGAGATGAGGAGACAAATAACGACGCAACCCAGCTGCCAGCTTCTAATGCTGCGGCGGCCACTAGTGATGGGCATCAGCAAACCGAAAATGACAATAAATTATTTCCGACTGCCACCACAAACACCGCCCAGCGCGACCCAATAACATTGCCAATCCAGAGAAACAATAATACCGTTGATAGTTCTGCAGAAAATCATATACCGTCTATTTTCGGCGGTGGGGAAGGCGGAAGGGCAAAGGGGGCGGAATACAACAACGCGGATAGCGATGATGACCTTTTCGTCCGGGATGACCGCAACGATAATGCTCATGTGAATATTAATACGCCAGCAGGGGACGCCGAAAACTCACCCGAAGACGATGAGCTGGATGCTCTCTTGGCTGAGCATGAGGGTGGTGGGATGCCATCAGGACCGGAATCAAAACCCAGTACAACAACCACCGCCATGACAAAGGGTTCGGGTTCAGGACTGCCGCCAGTAAGCGCTTTTGACGACTTGGATGCAATGGATGATTATGATATTTGATACCCGTAATTTTAGTTTTAAGGAACTGATCAATTCTAGATCAAGGACCAGTGTGATAAATGATAATGGGGATTTGACGAGCTCCTTTTCGTGTTATCCTGTTGCATTTCAATCCTGGTTGGAAAGTGAAAGCAGAAAATTTTTGAAATTTCTGATAAAATAATGTTAAAACAATGTTTGAATGAAGAGTACAGTAGTAGGAAAACATAATAGATCGCTGGAATTGAGCGGGAAGAAGAGGGCTCTAGATAAATGTTCAAGGAGATTTCTGAAAATACTTCTATGAACTTCAACAATAAAAACAGGTGAAGAAAGCTTTGAGTGGAAAGATAAAATGCATGGAATAAAAAGCCAATGGAACACAACCAACTTAATCAAATTAGCCCAGACTTATCCCATGCAAATAGTAAAAACATGAAATACAACGAGAACAGAAAAACAGTGGAAAAAAGCCAGAAACAATTTTCAAAATGAAATTGAAACCAAGACGAGAGGTACTAAATAGATCAGGTAAATCGGAAAACGAAACTCTAAAAATTAATTCAAGAACTTGCCGTCGCGGGAGCAATTTCAGTGAAAACTGAAAACTGCCCACCAGCGTCTGCCCAATTCAAACGCTTCCCGCGCACAGCAGTGTTTTCCACAACGGACGCGACTTCGATATCCTCATCCGTCCCCTGGCCAGTTTGATAGTTGGCAGAGAAGCCCCACGACCACGCGCGTCCATCCTTACCGATAGCGATGGAATGCTCGCTTCCACTGCCGATATGGCAGGCGTCAATGTCGGGAATAGGGGTGGGCGTGGCGAGGATACGCGGTTTGTCCCTATCATCACGAATGACGGATGATTGAGGCAAAGAGTCAATTTTAATGCCGGTCTGGAAGCCATCAAGACGGCCAAAGGCAAGACATTGGCCCTTGGCAGTAAGGGCAAGGGAATGGTGCGCGCCACCGCAAATTTGGATGATGTCTTTGTCTGTCAGAGACTCGACGACGGCTGGGCGAAGAATGGCCGCTTCGCTGTCACCTGCGCCCTCGCGGATGCCCGTCTCGCCGAAGCTGTTGAGGCCCCACGCGTAGACTTTGCCGGACTTGTGGATGGCGAAGGAGTGGTAGGAGCCGCAGCCCAGGCCGACCATGTTTTTGGGTAGGCCAAATTCCCGGGGTTGTAAGCCGTTGATTTTGGTGCGCTCGATGATGCGGCGGCCGAGCTGGTTCTGTTGGCCGGAACCCCAGGCGAAGACGGAGCCTTTGTCGTTGAGAGCGAGAACGTGGTTGGCACCGCAGGTAATGGATTTGATTTTCTTGAGGGTGGGTAAGAGGACAGGCGTTTTTTGGACCGTGGATTTGCCGTCAAAGCCCAGGATGCCGTCGTTGCTCTGATGCAAGACGCTAGTTAGTTGGTTGGTTTTCAGGGAGAAGAAAAATCAACACAGCAAAAATTCATGCACATAGGATCAGAATTTTGGCGACTTACTCTAAATGTACCCCAGCCGTAGACAGATCCAACATCAGTAAGCGCGAAGCTTGCGCTGTCACTCGCGGCAACTTGGACAAAAACAGTATCTTCGGGGAACAATTCAGACGGAACGGCTGCGGGCGTTGATTCGCGCGGGTTCAGGCCACTATCGCTATCTGAATCCGAGTCTGAGTCGCTCCCATCCCCTTCTTTGACGTCTTTGTAGCCTCCATCCCAAGTTGTGTCGCGACCCAACGCGCCCTGGTCATTGACGCCCCAGGTCAAGATCTTATTGTCATGGGTGATAGCAACGCAATGCATTCCGCCAGTCGCAATCTGGACGACGCCAACCTTGTCTGCAGGCAGATGCGGGTTGAGGCGTGGGCGCTTCACGTCAACAACCTTCTTGCCAGCACCAAGGCCAAGTTCTCCGGAACTTCCTTCGCCACAAACATACACATTCAATCGCTGTGTAGGAGCATGATTGATAACAACCTTAGGCTTGACGGCAGGCGCCTTGATAACCCGGGCCTTCTTAGGTTCGCGCGTCGCGACCTCATCGGCGGCGGCTTTACGCTTCTTGGGCGCGTCGACTTGGTCAACTTCGCTACCGGTCGAAGGTGAGACACCGTTCACCTTGACATCTTCGGTTTTCTCAAGGGATTTTGCCTTTTTAGAGCCAGATTTGGGACCAGGTTTAGCTTTAGTTACAGCCTTGGTAGATGACATTTTCGTGGGTTCTTGAGCTGCTTTTCTTGTTACTCTGGGCTTCGCAGCAGCTGTCGCGCTGGATGCGGCTTTTCTGGGAGCCATAACACGAGGGTTATCAATGAGAAATGAGAGAGGGTATAAAATGAGAGAACAGTAGTGAGGGAGGTTATCGTGACTTAATTAAGATCCCTCGGGAGGGGATATGTAGGAGTTGGGGAGATTCGAGATGTCTCAAGATGTGTTGAATTCCCTTTGTTTTCTCCTTTGTGTTTATTTTTTATAGTTATTTTTTTGTGGTCAAAGGAGGATTATGTCATCACTGCTTGCAAACAACACCGATGAAGAAGACGACAAAAAAGATACACGAAGGAGAATAAAAGAGGTGAATATCTTGCAATTCAAAGAATCAATTGAAGGTGCAAGATATTAACCATATTGATAATGGGATGGTGAATATACTGCCGCATTGGCGGGTTGTATGCTGTCAAATGAGTACGCTTTTGTTCCATACATCCATTCCCCGCTTCCCTCCCTACCTACCTACCTACCTACATCCATGCACCATGAATGAATATCAGGGCTTATTATCATATAGACAGGTCCATGGATGATCTACGTAATAATACGGAGAAATAAACCAATATATACCCCTCCACCACCGTATTCGCTCCTAGAAATACCGCGGATGTTTATTCCCAAAGCTAACCCGCCAGCTATGAGCTATCCCTGCTGGGTGGAGTTCGGCAATGAACTGCGATACCCGAGCAGTTCGTGGAGTTGTCTAGCTACAATTCCCCGCATGGAAACTCCATACTCCATTTCTCATATGCGGGGGTGAATAATTCATTATAAGCGAAGAAATATAAAAAAGTCACAGGAGTCACCATTGTAAGAGTGTACAACACCACCCAATTATCCATATTGACTTCAAGTGCATTACACATTTGGAAGTATACACACGATGACAGGACGCCCAGCCAACCTCCCCAAATTCCCGGACCTGCCTTTGAACAAAGGAGATCCTCTATTTTCCGCATGGGGGTTGTATGGGAAGGATGACCAGCTGGGATTCCTCAATCGCCAGACCGATGCCATTGTGGCGGAGGCTGCAAAGGAGATAAAGACGGGTGTGAGGTGAGAAAGCTTATTATGATTTCCTGGAGCGTACTGTACATGTATATCTTTGCCGCTGTCGAGTTCGCTATTTGCTTTGCCTTCTTGTACGTGATCCGGTCCGTATCCCCGAAGGATAAAAATCAATACGTACAAAGAATAAATAAATTCTTTCATCGCGTTGAGCCACCTACACAAACCCCCCTGGTTCTTCGCCCCACGTTGAAAGATAGAGAGCTAATTATAATATCAAAGAGTGTCGCTAAACTGGCCGCTGGACGCTCAAAACAAAGTTCCCTTCTTCAACCGGCAGATGTTTCACAAGCAGCTCATCGACAAATCGCCTCGGACAGTGAATGATGATGTCTGGACGTTTAACACGCAAAGTAGCAGCCAGTGCAAGTTTTCCCCTTACTGCTCATAGCTGTCCAGTGTGCGGCTAGAGCTCGGATAAATAGGAATATAGCTAATAGAGGCCCGTTTATTTCTTCTTCTCGCGTAGGGGATGGACTCCGCCACTTCGGTTACCAGAAAGAAAAGAGGTTCTATAACGGCGTGACAATGGAAGATATCCACGGATCGAAGGATAGTACCGTCAACGGAATTCAAGGTACGTATAATGCGACGAGAAAATATTTACGAGTTGCGCATAAACTGACAGTCTTAATTCTGCGTTTTTCTTCCTCTGGCCGTAATAGCCTGGGCAGAGAAAGGAATCGTAGGTCGTGGAGTCCTGCTGGATTTCCACAAGTGGGCATTAGCAAACAATATCCCGGTCGATATATTTAAGAGAACTTCAATTCCGCTCAAATATCTCCAGGCCGTGGCGGAGTCGCAGGGGACAGAGATAAAGTTTGGAGACATACTTATCATCCGAGTTGGTAGGGCAATGCTTGCCTCTTCCTCTCCATTTCCCTCCCATGCTTTATCGGTTCATGACGCTAAAACGGAATTGAAAATAAATCAGGATATATGAAGGCGTTTAACCAACTATCAATGGATGAACTGGAAAAGCTGGCCAAACAAAACCCGCCCAATTTAATAGGGGTAGAACGCAGCGAAGAGGTGCTTGAATGGATATGGGAGAACTTCTCCGCAGTAGCAGGCGATCATCCGGCTTTTGAAGCATATCGTGAGTCCCCTCCACCCCCTATTCCCGCTAGTAATCGCAGAGCTTCATTGTGGAAATGTGTTCACGTTACAGCCAATTGGCACTAATCCAATGGAATCATTCGGTCCCATCAGCTCCGCCGAAAGACTGGAGCATGCATGAGGTGCTCCTCGCAGGCTGGGGATGCCCCATCGGAGAGTTATTCGACCTTGATAAGCTGGCTGAGGAGTGCGAGAGGCAGGATAGATGGTCGTTTTTCGTCTCGAGTGAAGTATGCAACGTCCCAGGTGGAGTTGCAAGGTAAGTGGAAATCTACCCAGTACTATGTTTTGGAATAGAACAGTCATGTCTGACGGAGACATTTATGCATATATATATATATAT
>QGQJ01000224.1:0-26576 GCA_003206725.1 Blastomyces emzantsi
GGTTCGCTCCATCGACCGATCTGGTCCATTTGACAATAAATAATGTTTCGAAACCAGGGGTAGAAAACCGGTAGGGTTTCTTTCTAGCAACCACAGATCCGATCCATAGGTGTTGGCATCCTTCCATGGTCTATCGATGGAAGAGATTTCGGCGGACCCAGCATCCCATTAGCCCCCGCCCCCCTTTCTCCACTGCGCAGAAAACGAAAAACACAAATACCAGGGGCCCCAAGGGCCGGATGAGAAGGAGAAGGTTGGACAAATATGATGGAGACACTGCTGATGGGTTAATTGGAGGCGGTCAGGGAAGCCCCTGCCTGCCTGCCTGCCTGCCTGTTGGGCTTCAGTTAACATACCACGCATCCGTCCATTGAGTGGGAGGGGGGAGCTGAGAAAAGCTTCAACGTTTATCCTTTTAATTTGTTCATTTTTTTATTATTTCCGATACAACCAATCGACCCACCCCGCCGACACTCTTTTGCGATTGTTGCCAGAAATTGGATTTATTTTTCCGTCGTCTCGAGATCCCAGATCTGGTGGATATGCTCTAGATATCCTGCCTGTTTTTGCCGGGGTTGGAAGGAGGAGAAGGGGCCCGGGGATCACGTATTTCATTTCTAAAAAAAAAAAAAAGTCCCTACAAATTTGTCTTCAATATTTCTTTGGGCGGGAACGACACCGCTCCTCGAGGATTCCGAAGTATTAATGAACATACGGTGAATCTGCACATTCTTTTTTTTTTAAAAAAAAATTTAAGTTTCTTTCTTTCTTTCTTTTCCAATCGCAAGGCACTCACCGATTCCCAACGTGGAACTGGATACGTTTCCGTCAAAATTGGCGGGTAAGCGTTGATTGAAGCGGTGGTAAGACTGAAAATAGAATCTAAAAGCGATCATCACCGCGGAGTCGACGATTTACCATATCGTACGGCATGTCCTGGCCTGACCGGGCGTGATATGGGACGGTATTCATTAGGCTAGGACAAGGGAGATACATTATTGATTAGAGACATAATTCGTGAACCCAGCTCAGGAGGTGGCATTCCTGCCTCATCTCGCTTCTCTCCCTTCCATGGCGATCATGCTCTTTAATCGGGGATGGGGGAAACGGGGTGAAAAGAAAAACCAATGTGCTTCTCCCCTGCTGAATCATTCAAACTCATGCAGTGGACCTCTGTTGACCTCGGGTACGGTATGTGGAAGGTCTTTTCTGGGTTGGCGATTGCGTGTCTCTATACGGGGGATATTTGGTTTGGGATTCTGCAAATGTGCTCAGGAAAACTCTTTCTTGGACTTACCTACCACCTATGGCTATCCACACCTTTCGAACCAACACACAATTGCAGGGAGGGAGAAAAGGGAACAGTCCCCCCATATCCTGCAATTGTTCCTTTTAGAATAATCTCCCCATCTTCCGTTCTTCACCCCCCCCCCTTTTTTTTTTTTTCTTTCTTTTTTTCTTCTTCTATTATTTTGTTAAACCAATCCGACTTGTATAGGATAAAAATCCAATCCAACAAGAGTCGGAACGTGCCCAGCGCTCCCGCAACATGATGTTTACCGATTGATCACGCTTAGCTTTCTTTAGCCCATCCCAACATGTAAGCATTTAGCCAGTGTCTTTTCCGTCGTGCATCCTGCCTACATCATTCGTGGATGGGTACAATAGAAATGGCACTTGCAACGTCTCGCCGGATCATAGAAATGCCCAGGCCTTTGGTGGCCTAGTTTTGCTGTGCTATCCGATGCCAGCAGCACCCATTCATCCATCCAGCGGAGTTTTCAGGGGCTGCTGTAGTTGTTGACCTTTGACAGAAGAACATGTTCAAAGCTCGGTCGGATATTCCAATAAAAAATATTCAACGGGACGGAGGAGGGGCTGAATGGTTTTATTCAAAACTTTTATTCAACTATCTCTCCGTTTGACGAAAGGACATGTCCATTGCCCGCCCGTGAGCATGGTCGGCTAGTTTGTTGAACAGGCACCGAAATCCAGGTTCGGATAGAAGAAAGAATTCATTGTGGTGAAGACGAGCATGGCGGGATGAGTATAGCCATAGAATGGAACCAAATTGTGAGGAGATATCGCCTGTCTTTTGCTTTTCATGTTCTGTGGAAGAAGTTAAATAATATATATAGATAGATAGAGAGAGAGATAGATATATTGCAGTTTTCAAGGAGATGGAACCCACGCAGGTGTTCGTGATGTGGCGAGAGCTTTGCGCGAGTCCTCATAGAAGGAAAACGAATAAAATAGATACTACTAAATCGTGTAGATACTCACAGCTTCATAGTATAAAACAAACCCTTCCTCTCGCATCGATGGCCAAAAAGTCAGCTGTGGTCCAAGGTAAACTAACTTAGTCGGACGCGAGCTTTTGTTGGTGGTGGTGCGGAGAGAGTTGGTGAGGGGATCAAGGTTTTCCAAGATAAACAATAGTAATAATGGCGAACAACAATTCTTTTCGCGGACAAAGGAACTCTCAAAAGCACAATACGAATAACAACCTCTCAATATAAGCACAAAGGGCCGAGGAATACATTTGACGCATTTCCAGAAACATAAAAAAGCATCATACATGGAGGCTCGAACCTACACACGCAGGACATGATCAGAAGGAAATATCGCCGTCCAGTCCGCTTCCTGACGGCCGCCTCATATAACAAAGAATCTGCCCCAGGGACAGCATCATCAGCGGCATCATCATCATCATCATCATCTCACTCCCGCTCCAGAACAACCACAAGCCGGTTGCATGGTCGTGGCGGCACTCCTAGCAACAACACCTTGCAGCAACGACACAAGCAACAGCAGTTGAAAACCGATTCATCCCCCCACACTACTACCACCACCACTGCTACCGCTGCCATTGGGGAACCCTCATCAAGCTCACCAGCCCACCCTCATTCGCACGACAAGAGGAGCAAAAGGAAGAAGAAACAGAATAACATGGCTGCCCCACCAAGCCTTCACGCTCACCACAACTATCAAAAGAGCATTCCGGACCTATTTACACAGCTACCCCTCATCCGCGACCAGCTAGTAACGGAGACTTCGAAGACGCAGGATGCAACTGTTGACCAGTGTCTCCCGTTCCTCAAGGGGCTGGCCAGTTCGCAGAATGGCCCATTCAATCGATTTGGTGTGCCAAGGCTGGATCGGGACGAGCATGTTTCGTTCCTATATGACTCGCTCGAGTCTTACCCAGAGCGTTTTGTTGGGCTTGATTCGAGTCGTCCGTGGATGGTCTATTGGGCGTTGACGGGCTTGCATTTGTTGGGGGAAGATGTTACGAAATTTCGGGAGCGGTAGGTTTTTGATTGTTGTTCATGTCTGATTTATGTTTTTATTTTATTATTCTTAATTTTTTCTTCCTGGTGTAACTTCACATTATATCCACAATCTACGGTACGGGGGATGCTATCAATATTCTGACAGATCTTCGATGCGCAAAGGAGACGAGTACATTTTTGAAAGTTTATTTGGCTGTTTTCGTGTTACCGTCCCACTAACTTGCTACTCTATACGTCCAGAGTCATAGCTACTGCTGCCCCGATGCAAAACCCCACAGGGGGTTTTGGCGGAGGGCACGGTCAGATGTCGCATTGCGCTTCTTCTTACGCACTTATACTTTCTCTAGCCCTAGTCGGCGGGCAGGATGCATTTAAACTAGTCAATCGTACAGCCATGTGAGTCTTACTGGAATGGCTTGCATACCGCTTTGTGTCAATTGCACCCCCTTTGTCCGAAAGATACTAATCTGATAGATCAGGTGGCAATGGCTGGGAAAATTGAAGCAAGCAGATGGCGGCTTTCAGGTAACCCTTGGCGGTGAGGAGGATGTACGGTAAGTTTCCCGAACCCCGTTTGAAGTCGAATATTATTCACTAACGGGCTGCAGAGGCGCATACTGTGCAATGGTTATAATTGCATTGCTGGATCTTCCGCTCCAACTCCCTCCCGATTCGCCCGCCAGACATGCTGGCCTAGACACCTTCATAAGCGGGCTACCAGAATATCTGTCTAGATGTAAGAGAAGTAAAAAAGAAATGACATGTGGCATCACCTGGGAGGTAGAGCTGATCATTATTTCATCCAGGTCAAACCTTCGAAGGTGGCATTTCTGGAAGTCCGGGGACGGAAGCACACGGTGCATATGCCTTTTGTGCTTTGGCATGTTTATGCATTCTTGGCGACCCTAAGGAGATGATCAATAGGTGCGTCAAGAGGCCTGTTCATCTATTTCGGAAGTATTGCTAAGCCCGTTTTCTAGATATATGGATCTTCCACTCTTGATATCATGGCTCTCGGCTAGACAATGTGCCCCTGAAGGTGGGTTCGCGGGAAGAACTAACAAACTGGTCGATGGATGTTATAGCCACTGGGTTGGCGGTTGCTGGCCCTTGGTCCAAACCGCAGTCAATGGCATCCAGTCTACACCCACCCCGCCATATTCAAGATCTGGCAGTCTCTTCCACCGCGAAGGATTGACGAGATATATCCTTAATTGTTGTCAAGGGCCCCATGGCGGACTACGAGATAAACCCGGCAAGTAAGTGCATTCTCTGGCCCGTGGGGCATGCACATCAGACGCTTATGTGCAGGGAGAAATTGTGGATAGTTTTAAGGAAAAATGATTTTTTTTATCTGCGTGACTGATTCCCTCTTTTAGAAACCCCGATTCCTACCATACCTGCTATATCCTGGCTGGTTTAAGCACCGCCCAGCACCACCATTTCAATACAGGTGTAGCGTCGGTAGCAGGGCCCGATAATCCTTTTCCGTCCGCATTTTCCTGGTCGCATGCACCTGTAACCGCGTCAACGGAACAGGACCAGTCAGCTATTGTTTTTGATGAAGGGGATCGACTAGAAGTGGTCCATCCTCTGTTCGTGATCCCGCATCTTGCAGCGGAGAATATGCGGGGATGGTGTGAGAAGCATCCGCTCCAAATTTGAACATCACAAAGGTCCGCATTACCGGCAGGACACAATGGCGTTTTGGACTGACAATTATGGAAGGTAACCTTGGTGCCACTTCGAAGGCAGAAAGTTGGGATCCAAGGGATCCGGTAGGAGAAGTTAGGATTGGTTTTCCTGTATATACTACATAAGCATGCTCTTGAGACAATTACAGGCTGGTTGTCTTTTCAATATCACGTACTAGAAAGCTCGATCTTCATGCTCCTACTGCAAGGAAACAGTCCAGATGAACTGAATCAGATGTCTTGGCACCATTGTAACTGTAGCTGGTCACGTTTTCCGGAGTCAAAAGCAACCTCCTCGCCTCTCTTCTTTCTAAGGAGCATGTCGTGTGTTTCGGTGGCACAGTTTGATCATCTTGACGACAGAGGAATGTTACATCCAGCAGAAGCGATGAGGGCTGAGCTAAACAACCCCCTTTTCTTTCTGCTTGTATCACTAGTTTGTCCAGACTGCAGCCGCAAGGCGTATCCCGGAAAGGGGGGTAATTTGGCCTCTGCTTCCGGACGAGCCAGCTCGCCTCTGATTCCCTATAGACCGTTTCCTCAGATCGTGACGTGAAAGTGAACGAACCCCGCGAGAGTAAGACGGGAACAATTTGAGTGGAATTTATTTCTTCAGGTCGCATTGTTGATCTGCACGAATATATCGCCTCCTGCAACTACGGGAAGCATCTTCAGCATAGCGAATCATCCTCTCCTGTAGGCTGGGAGGAGTCGACCTTGGGATTACGAGATGACGCCGGGATTATCCTGTTTCTTCCTCAATACCCTGTCCAATGCTCTCTGGACCGCAGGATGCTGCCGTCGTCTGTTACGAACGAAATCTCGCGAGCGAAACGGTTTGCGGACGTTTTAATATGAGTGGAACATTTACATTTTATTATACTTCCTAGGCAGTGAGCTAAGGCCGCCCTTGATTCGCCGGCTACACACAAACTTGCATAGGCGCAGGCGTTAGTTTTCGTTGTCCTTGGTAGGTGTGATTTATGCGGACTCAACGTCTTTTTTTCGTTGAACGATGACTTACATGCCATAGGGAGTTATGACTTTCTGGAAGAGGAGATCTTCGATCATTACTATCCTATGATTTCACCCATTTTTAAGGGTCTCTCTGCGAGAAATATTTATTCGTATTTAAAAGCGGCAAAATACATGCTAGACCCTCGTGGTCCGCGTCGTCCATTTCTGGAACATGTTGCAGCGCCTTCCCCACTGGTGAGGAGACCATCGATTGCCAACTCATCATTGCATCCTCAATGCCTGTCACTAGTCGAACGACAACGCACCGGCAGCGCCAGTTCCTTTGCCTCAAACACTGCCTTTTTGGGTCCGTTTCGTATCGAATCTCCCTCCCGCTGATTTCAGAGGTTGCCTGCCTCCTCTCAGTTGCAGTAGGTTTGTCTCTGCTGCCACCCAGCCGAACTCCGAGCAGAAGTGTTCCTCCTCCTCTTTTACCGTGTCCTTCTGTCATCTTAGTGGATTACTGCGTACGTGCGACTCCGATGATGACCCGGCAAATCGGTCATTCTTGACGCAAACTTGTGGCATGGCTCCCCCTGCTCCCTTATAAGGACTAGCGAAGGAACAAGGGGCGATGAATGGAGGAAGATGAAAAGGCTGTGGGGCTGGAGCTCCCCAAGAAAAGGCAACTATTAATTTTACTGCAGGCAATTCTGGCATCCTGCGTTTCGCGCCAGGGTTCAGCTTCAAATTCAGCGCGTTTTGCGCAACGCGAATCCAACCATCGCGAATATAAAATGCATTAGCGGAAGTTGGCAATGTTCCAGGAGGCTGAGAGAGGGTGATTCCGCTCCTGCTCTGCGGGGCCTGTACCATTTTCTGGCTGTACTTTGAAGGAGACGCCTCGTAAGACCAAACGTTGCGCACACAATCTGGCATTCTCTCTGCAGCACTGGTGGGCCTAGGGTACAGCTGTTCGAGTGTCTTGTCTGAGCCGGACGAGCCAATCCTCGTCGCTTAGATCGACGCCGAATTAAATCTTGATAGGCTCAACAATGAAGTTCTCGAGCTTCCCCATTATCCTTCACTGGCAGAAAGCAATGCCAACACATCAAGGCAGGAATAATCAAAAACTCAGATAGAAAGCGATAATTTCCTTTCCCACAGCATCCCCCTTTTGTATCCGGCGATTTCAAATCCCTCGATTGAGTAAACCTTGATTGCCAGGGTTAATACCTATTTCTAGCCCCACCCATATGTTTTCCGCTGCATTAAATCACGCTTGCTTCGCTGTCTACAATGGCTGGTTTTCTCATTAGACGTATTAGCCAGAGCAATCTTTTTTATTTATTTTTTTTTTGTATCGCGCATCTTAGAACCTTTACCCGCTATTCTTTTATTAATCCATAGGTACCTCCCGGTTTATTTGCCAATCTGCCAACAACTTGTTTGTCCAGCACACTTAAAGGATCTTAGGCGGTTGTATAACTGGTGGCGCTGTTGGGCATCAAGCTTCTTCATCCTCCTGAGGTCCGTACTGCCAATTTAACGACCTCACTTGGGCACCTCCAGCCTTAATCGTCGGGTATCAAGTTCGATATTCCGTCCAGCTGAGCAACATAGATCCTGCTGGGTCGGGAATTTTCACGATCGAAATGTACTACATTCTGTACCTTGCGAGTATGTTTGCCCTAAATATCCTAGGAGAGATTGTGGAAGCTTGAGCAAAAATGGAAAAGAAAACAAAACCAGCCCAGCATATCAATTGCTTTTTTCACGAATCACCATGCCTGCCCCGCAGATAATTTAACGATGCTATGGTTTTCTTTTTCTTTTGGTCACTGTGCCTGTGTCTTTATTCCGCTTTCAGCGGTTAACTGGGAACCCCCAAGGAAACCTGCTGTTTTGCCCTTTTCCCCTTCACCATTAATCCAGGATTGACTGGGCCTGATAAGGTTTTATACCCCGGATTCTTTTTAAACCCTGAGCGCCCGCGGTGATCAAAAGATCACCATTGTTGGCTGATTGTTTTCTTTTTGTTCAAAAAAAAAGAAAAATTATAAATGAAAATGGGGGGCGTCAGGCAGAAATTCCCTACGTCAGACAAACACATATAACGTTTCACAGCCAATAACATATTTTTCTGTCTGCAGGTCTTTGCCGCCGCCGTAGCTGGCCGGAACCCTCTTACGAATCATATCCTTGTGCTGCCGGGTACGGCTGCATTGTGCGCGTCAATAATCGCGAATACCAGACGGATGTCTATTACGAAACGGAAGCGCTAGCCAGAGAAAGCGCAGCCATGCGCGCCTATCTGATCTGTCGGAATTTCTCCGTCAACGATGGGATGTATCCCGCAGGTCACGACCATGGAGGGATTGTGCAAGGGATTCCGGTTGCGATTGGCACAGGACGACGTGGTCGTTTTGGCGATGACACGGATACGTCAACCAGTAGTGGAAGTCGGAGTGGGGGTAGCAGCCCTGAGAGCCACGAGGGAGGTCGACTGGGTCGTGATCGCCCGTCTGCTCGTCCAACGAGAACACTAGCATACGGTCACCGGGGACTCTGAATTTGTTTCCGGCCTTTCGATCCAGTGGAGCGAGAGCTACTTTTCAGCACCGCCTTGACGAGTATCGCGATTCGCCAATAAAAGAGGAGCCTAGCCGTGGAAAGGATAAAACAGCCGCCTTTGCGCAGCTGAAACCGGTTTCCGTACAAAATTTCTTTCGAAGAGAAAACAAAAGGCAAGGGGAAAACAGAAGAAGCGACAGAAACAAAAAGAAAAGAAAAGAATCGGCCGAAAAAGAGCTTGACGACTTTACGACTTCGATGTTTTCCAAACAAATGATTTAAAGGGACGATGCTTTGGGCAGGTAATACAGGACTGCCTACAGTCGCCACTGCGATATCCATGATGATACGAATATAACGGCCACGAAAAATAACGACATGAAACGATTTCCCATAGATCCGTTTTGCATTTTCTTTTTGACTTTCTCATATATATCTTCACTGAAGCTGTACTGTACAACAGCAATGGAATATCACTACCTCAGTCGGCTATCTTGTTTATGTACCTCTCCTGTCTGCTTTACCGTTTATAATGTTTTATTTCCCACATGAACTTATGTCCGGGTATATGCTTTTGCGACCCAACGGGCCAGAACACTTGATTTTTGTTTTTGGCAGACAGGCGGTGGCAGGAGATTTCCAAGGAGGGCTGTTACTCGGCGACGAGAAAAGAGAAGGGGGTGTGATGGAAGGAATATACGTGAAATGAAATCCTTTTGGGTTTTCACAGTGACCTCCATTTACTCGATTCAACGGTTTATCTGTCTCGTTTTCATTAATTCGCTTATGACTAACAAAACTATTACATTACCTCTCTACTCACTGAGAGGGTCTACTTAGGGTGGAATTTGCCAGTCTATTGTTTTCTAGGGAACGAGCATCCTTGTTTGTGTTCGAGTGATTTCATTTTCATTTCTATCTTTTTATAATCGTTCATCCAATGCCTCTACTTCGATTACTTGTTGAAATGCATCGGACGAACGTCTAGGAGGAGAAAATAACCTCCACTCCATTTTGTTTTTTTTTCTGTCTCTTTCTCCGCTATCCCGAGTTCTTATATATTTCTTCCTGGTTGAGCCTGATCTTGCTAAAGGGGATATTATGAACAATCCCAGGGGCAGAAGTTTAACGACACCCCTGACAGTGATAATAAGCTTCGATATTTTTAAATATTAAGAAGAACGAAAGTAGTTTTATTTTGGCTTTTCTGTTTTAAGTTCCCTGTTTCTCATAATTCATGATTGGCTGTTGGTTTCTCTACTAGAACGTGTGAGTGTTGGAAGGTTTCAATCCATAATAGGGGCTAGCGAATGGCCACACCCATGAATATATCTCATTATGTCTTTGCGTACGGATCTGTAGAGCCTCTGTAATCTGGGAATATGCGGTGAATAAGGACGGTAGATTTTTTTTTCAATGCTATTTTAACCCGATCTGCCAGCGTGCTGGCAGCTCCACCAGCACTTTCTGTAACATCTTGAACTCAATGCTGCAACCTTGACCTCAGTTCAATGGGGCAATTGAATGGGCTGGTCCAGTATTGGTCAAAGATAAAAATCCACTGGGAGATACTCTCTAGAGCACCTCAATGTGTACATACTCCATTCCCGTGGTATAGGTATGAAAATATACTAGCTTTAGACATTTCACAGCTCCCTCAGGGGTACGACAGATGTCACATCAGATGGGGAGAGAGCAACTTGAATATTTTCTGACAAGCATAGACATTCAACAGATAGCTTTCCGGCGGTGACTGCAGGAATAAGTTGCGTTTGAGACCAGGCTCATGGCAGAGACAGCGAGCGGCCTTAACAGTGTGTCTGCCTGCAACACTTCTGTATGCTCTCTCTTACCTGTGAATGTTTGGCAGGGAAACTCTGGGAAATCCACGCTATACAGCTCCCTCCCCTCAGATATGCAGATATCCTTTTTTAACAAAATGAAGACGACTAAGCTGCGAAATAATGGAGTGGTGATGACATGATACCATCTACAACCCAAGACTGCAAGCGGGCGGGCTCAGTGGCATTTTATTCCTCCCCTTGAGCTGCATTGGCGGTAAAGCTGACGGGAGAAAAAACACTGTGACTCCAGAGTATGAATTTAGCCCTCAATTCTCGGTTCCCTTAGCGTCGCTATCCACTGCAACTCGCCACATATTCAGGAAGTTGGACCCTCGTTCGTCCAGCAGATGCAACCTCGAGCACGGAACAATGGTGAAAACTTCATCCAGATCTGTATCCCAAATATGAGTTTCTGATATAGGTCGATATTTCAATGAATATCTCTGAGATATTCTTTGTCTTGCAATTTAAGGATCTTATGGTGTGCTTTGGTCCATCGACGTCATTACTGCGTACTGCCTTCTCTGGATCCACCCACCATACACCAAATGTCCTGGCCAATCAATCCATACCCCGAGGGCCTGACCCCGACCAAAGGGACCCTAATGAACGGACTAACTGAGGATAACACAAGTAATAATTGCAAAACGATGATACATCATCTTCTCGTGCGATGGCATGATACCACTCCTGTCTCAGCAAGTGAATTGCCATGCCATCACCTACGCGATAGCTGAAGCGGAGTGGAATGGGAAGGGCGAAATATCAAGTGCAAGTAGGGATGTAGGTATTTCTGGGACTTTTCAGTTGAATAGAGCTAATAAATGGTCTAAATACTAAGGAAACACACTCAGCTTTTCATTCCTCTCCATCATTCATTGCCAATTGAAGGCAAGACACCCTCTAGTCTGCATTGCTCAAGGGAACTCAAACGCCAAAGAGAGCAACGACGCTACAAGAAAATGGCATAATCCCAAAAGTCGATAAAGGCAAGAAATAGCAGATTGCTGCCGCAACAAAACCAAGGAAGAGCCCCGTCATTCGACAAGCACCGGTAAGGGAGTTAACCAGTCTACATTGGATGAACACCGGGTAGAGCGCTCTCTGATAAGTCGAACAATTACCTCACCTAGCTCATATTTAGAAATTCCAGAAGATGCGTGCTTCAACCAGGGAGTTGAAGCCACCTTTTCATCTAGACAATTGCCCGGCCTGAAGAAAAAGTCGACATTGATATACTCTTGGACGTCATATCACCGTTTGCTCTCCAAATGCCTCGTCGTCTAGAGAGCACTCATCAACAAACGAAGCTGGGGAGGTTCCTATCAAAAACTATCAGACCATCTGTTAGCTAATCAAAAGCTAAGGGCTTGTGTGAGTTACAGCTAAAAGGCTTAACGCACCTAGCCCGTTCCATCTATAGGCCACCACCTCTAGGTAAATTACAGGGAAAGAAACTAGATGATTGACAGGACCAGCTTGGGGGATTATTCATTGTCCAAATGAGGAAAACAGGAAAGAAAACGCCTTAATATACTGATTAAACCTCTGCCGCCCAATGTGACTGGCTCCACAGTCCACCGATAGGGGGAAGGAGAAGAGTCGTTCGGAGAATCGGAAAAGATGGCTAACGAAGGAAATGAATAGGCATCCGGGCAATGATTCGGGGAAAATGTTAAGGCAACAGAGTTATGAAATAAAACCCATGTCGCAACCGGACCGCTGTGATGTGTTGTCCAGCAAACAGAACATAGGAAGTCGAAACCGTATACAATTTAAAGGGGGGCGTATTAGTGAGTGCCATTCCGGACAGGGTCATAATATCCCCCATTTTGTCTTTCGGTGCCGCTGGTAGGCATTCGATCATTCTTCGGTTGGCCCGGGCCTATTGACAAAAATGATCTATCAGCGTCTGGAGGTAGGAAAAAATATGTCAATATGGCAGCGGACGGGTATTGGTACCACCTGAATTCCCAGACCCTGCATCTTCACCTTTCCGGCGATTACGATTATTGCGAAAGTCTCGAGAGCGGAACACGCTGTACAACAGCCACCCTGTTACCCAGTTGGGTCCATATTCGCCGTCCGTAATACCGCGATCAAACCATACCCGTGTGACCGGTCTGGAGTTTCGCCAAATTTCTAGAATACCCCATCGCTGCCTCTCTTGTCGGATATGGTGCCAGAAATACGGTGGTCGGATGGAAGGGTCGTTCCTCAGGCTTTCAACGAGGTTTGAACTGTCCTGATTTAATTGATTGTACACAACAATGGCTTCATCCTAAAGCGTGCTGGTTAATAAAAACTATGCCATCCCCACAATATTCCTGAGGCTACAACACCATGCGCCAGCAAACGACCTCCTAGGCATGGAAAATCCTCCGACATTTCGTGGAAAACTTACTCTCATTGCTCGATAATAAGGCTCATGTTGAGGGTTATTCGCATCGAGACCCAAGGCATGCATAAAATCCTCCTTAGACACGCGAGGGCCAACAGCCATCCTGAGAGTTGATCAAAAACTTCCGATAAACAATATGATCTTAAGTTTTAATTGTTGACAGTGAGGGGTTACCTCATGGATTTCCTTTAGCTCACTTTAAGCCACTGTCTGTGATGAAGAGTTGGGAAAGAGAAGGTGCGGTTTATACGGGAATATATACATTTATATTCGAGTCGTTCCAAGAACCGTCTGGGTAGCAAACATCCTGCAGCTTTCCTGGAACTGACTCTTTCCCACCGGTACGGAATGAAAGGGGAAGAAAAGCAAAAAAGAACCTGAAAGAAGGGTCGGACGCGAATTAATCCTGTGTGGTTTGCGGTATGTACTTCTTTTGATTGATGCATTCAAGAATATGTCATGTGCGACGGGGTTTACCCGATACCTGCCTGTCCAAGTAGCCAGGGCCAACCCTCCGCGTCAAGGGAGCTGCGTAAAGTTCGACTCATTACTGCCAGATTTTCGAAATTTCGGTTTCTCCTGCAGGTGTCCGCGCCACAGCAGTGCCTAACCATTGTCACGGATTCTCTTGAGCTCACTTGAAGAACCGAAAAGATGGGCATAGCGTTGGATAAGTACATTTCCGCTAACATTCATGCTATTTGAGGCCTCAGGCAATTCTCGTTTCCTGAGCCGGTGGCGGAAAGGAAATCGTCAATGAAACCGTTGAATAATAATAACCTTTACATACTCCATAGGACCTACCAGTGAAACTGCACTTGTGTTAGCTTCAACGGTGCGTTACCCTGGCTATTGATTATACCGTTTTTGTGAGACACTCGAATTCCATCATCGGCAACCGCATAAAATCTTTAGTCAATCCAGATTGCATAAAAGCTGCTTACCAGCAGGAACACTTAAATACGTCTTGACACATTGGGAAATCCTCGGGTTGGAAGTGACAAACCAGATCCCTTGCTGATGATCGCAAACCCTTGAATCTTGAAATGACAAAGTACGTTGGTTTCCAGTTTCTAACTTACCCTTGCTTGAAGTACCGCGGGAAACGATCGTATGGGCTGCACTCTTAGTCCTTTGTTGCCCAAGATTTACATCGTATCACAGTCGCCTTATCGACGTTATCTTTGTACCCGTGGGCTGACAGCCTGGCTTGCTATCATTAAATGCACCACGCAAACCTCGATCCGGGTCCACTTGAGGTATTCGTTGCAAATTTAACTACAGGGATCTATATCTAATGCAGATACCGCCCGGCGGGTGTTCGTTCGCCTACCGGGCATCCAGTGTTTGTGATTGAATCCGAGGAATTCCAGCTCTGCTTCCAAGGTTGATGTATCCACGGTGCCGTATGCATATGCTCTCACTAGTTAGCCAATAAGGCACGGCGAAATGGAAAATGAAGCAAAAAGGAATGTTTTACTGGATAAGTTGCTGATGCCAGGTAAGCCTCCGTAAACTTCGATTTTCGATTCAACAGACGGGCCCCAATGAGCAATGAGCACCGTTGACTGCGGCGTCGATCATGCAGTGCAGACCAACAATTCACAACAATAATCAACCGGAAATGGCCTCTAATTTAAGCTTCAGGGTCCAGCGTCGATCTCGAGAGAGAAAAAAGCAAATCTAACAAACAAGAGAAATGATGGGATTGGGCTCAGATAGCTTGTTGAGTGAGTACTGTGAAGGCTAACTGTGGTGAGACTAACACGTGAGGCAGCAACAACTTGCTTCCATGTCTGCTTCATGAAGCGTAAACGAGACGTGCTATTTTGCCAACAAAGAAGCCACCTTTTAGCTTTCTAGGTTTTCAGCAATCATCATTTTTGAATAGTTTATATGGTGCACATCGGTTTGAGGCTGGCTGAAAGCACAACACTCTGCCTCATACAAATTCCCCAAGTTTCAAAGCTTCGCCCCCTGCGATTTTCCGGGCTGATATCCGCAGATACCTCTTTGCGATCATTGCATTTATATTTGCTCACTCTCAATCACATACTTCTGGTTCTGCGGTGTGACCTGTCAAACTTTATATTGATGGCTCCGCTTCAAGTTGGAAGAAGAGCTTTCTGTGCAAGAGGAAGAATCATGGGAAAATCTTGCATTTCTCTCCCGATCCGATTATCTCCGGTCATCTACGGATAAATATCAAAATGATTGAGTGGCTCATGAGAACCCTTAGTGGTTCGGTTGGCGATTATCATCACTTTCGACCAGTGACTTGTTTGGCTGAGGAGATCTTGACCAGCAATTCGCCAATTCTTATCTGATGTCTTGGAAATCCCCTCGAAGAAAGCCGCTGCAATCTTATTCTATTGATTGCCTTTATATATTTCCCTGCATTTCTTTTTCTCTGCCCTTTGCGCGAGGGTGCTGGTCTGAGCTCTTCGGCACCAAGCATCTTGCGTTCCAAATTTTGCACCAAGTCATGCAGGATTATACGTTTGTATCCCACACCTCGTTCAATGGAGAACCCTGCAGCTGCAATTATCCAAGTACCAAACAGCTTGCTCTTCCTGACTATCGAAAATGAAGTTTTTCCCCGGCAATCAAGGATTCCAACCTGAAGTACCTGGGTTTCCTGGCGATAAATAAACATGGTCGCCAGTTTAACGGGGTTAATTACTCAAAGAATTCGCTTTGTGCCTGGTCCTGCAACTTTATTTTCACATTCTTCATTAAGTTTTTTGGTCTCTGCATTCTAACACATGATCAAGCTCTGTGCTCGGGCTGTCTGTTGTACTCTTTGGCGAGGCCTTTTAAGATTATCTATTGCCTTAAATTACCCAGATGGACTGGGCTTTGCAAAACGTCTCACAAGTGGACGGCATCCCAACGGCTCCCCTGCTTGCGGTCCCACTTGTTACCACTACCACCTGTCAGTGGATTCCCTTCTGGCTGTTGCTGTCGTATATGTGTTCCTCGACCTGCAGCCGTCGGCGGGTGTAACCTGGAAAATCTCACACAAGGTCTCGGCTAGAGAAAAGGGGTAAGGGAGAATAGGGGAAAAGTCAAGCCCTATATTAAATACTATACGTTCTTTTGACTATGTGAATGGGCGGGTTGTGGTATTTCTGTTCTCCTTTGGCCTTTCACGGAGAATTGAAGTTTAGACCGGAGTGTTTCGCTTTGTTCATTATGCTCTTTGTCAAAAGCCCTGCCTTCATCCGGGCCTTTGCTGCTTTTCCCAGCAATAACAGAGGGGCGGTTTATTTAATATAATCCAATCCTGTGTGTCGCGGGTATCCCGGTGGGTAAGTAGCGTACGATATATCTGTACCAATTATGTCCTTATGACCTTTTAAATGGATACGTAGCTCTCGTCTGCTGGCCATGTCGATGTCCACCTGCATGTGCAACCTAACCTGCCCAATCAAATATCCGCTTGCTGGACGAGCACTTATATCCATAGGGAATTTTGCGGACTTTTATATATCAGTTGCTAGATTAGGGGAAAACAAATCCAAAAACCCTACCCTGATTTTCATTGGAGATATTCCTTTTCGAATCTGAAACCATGCTCTGGATATTCTGCTATAGCAAAACAACCTATGTATCGCACTTCTATGTGAGCATTCGTAACACCAGAACACACAGGCTGGCAAAGCGACAGGCTAGCCAGTTAATCGGACACTTGCGGTAGATTCATTGCGCTCTATGGTCTCCCATAGCCCCAATACGGGCTTTTCTAATATATCTTTGATCCCGTTGGCATGAGTTTTGCTCGCTCAATTTGGGCATATTAAAATCCACTCGCTTGTCTAAACTCATAACGGGAGAAGTTTGGGTAGCATTCGACCTGTTATATGCATATATTAATTTGAACGCTCTTCTTCGAGCTATATACATTGCGCGTCACGTTATGCAAAGGGCGAAGGTCCCAGTGCATCAAAAATCCTCCGTCTCATAGCCTCCGGAAATAGCCTTGCATTTTGCCTGCCAACGGCAATCCTGACGCGCAGAAGCTGGGCGCGTTAGCCGTTTGAGCCTGTGACACAATTACCAGCAGCTCCTATGCTTGTAAATAATCATCGTCAGAAAAGGAAATCGGTTAGACAACGCAATCTCTGAACTTCCAGTTACTATCCGCGTATGTGTGATTTCGAATTGTGATCAGGTCGTGTTCAACAAACGGGGATACACAATCTAAATTTTTCTCCCAATCGGATTCATTTAGGGCCAAAAAAATATAATATAATTGAGAGATGTAGCCAACGGAAGACACGTCGGTTAATGGTCGCTCGTGGATCTTTATAGCCAGTTGCTAAGATGCAGGTGTTGAGGTGGCGGAAATTTTGTGTCCCACGTTTCGCAAAATTTAATTAGGGCATTTCGGAGGATATAAACACCCCTTTCCCGTCCTATGAAAATCAGGTTCTTTTGCAGATTGCCGGCTTGGTTTTTGATTTGCCTCTCTGCTTCGAGAGAGGGTTTCTCGGCAGGATTCGCCTGTCCGGGAAGTGCTACGATCGGTCAATGACCGTCGTGCTTCAACCTGAGACGAACACCTGTTCGTCTCGAGCCATACCAAAATACCCGAAATGTCGACGTCGAGGTCTTGTGCTGATTTGGCCTCAGTTCGTCATGGTTCGTCAGGCCCAGGGAGGCGTGCTGATATGCGGTGGCCGTCGGGTATGCAATGGGAATTAAAATTGCCCATTTGCTTGTGCCCCTCTGGGCTGGAATTCCCAACGATATCCTTGGTGTTTCGTATATGTCATATAGGCCGCGGTCGTGATATTCCGATGAACTCCAGACACGAAATATTCATTGTCAAGTATATGGTTTACAAAGCTATATCACACAAATCATCAGGCGGGACTTTTGAAATTTTTATGCGCCTGTACAGATGTATAAATGATGCAAAATGGAAGGCTCACTTGAAGAACTGTAACGGTCTATGTCCTTCTATCTCCTTCACTTTACCTTAGTCAACAGGAAATAAAAAAAAAAGGCAAAGATCGAAATATTGAGTATCGATTTCAAGCTTCCAAAACCACGTTTGAACACTTGGTTGTTGATCGCTTGATGCCAAAGATGAATGATCCATTATGAACAAGAAATCACGTGACAAATATGTTCAAAACATGGCCGTCCGTCTTCCATGCTGGGGCTGGGGCTTATAGGGAATTTTCTAAACGATGTTTTTATCTCCTTGGACAATCAAAATTCATGAATTCGAGCTGCAAATTCGATGCTTCAGAGATTTTTACCTGCCTTGTGTCTATGGGTACACACAAGAAATGCGGTTGCATGCAGTTATACCAAACGCCCAGAGCTTTTATTGATGATATAAATTTCATTCAGGAGACTTGCCGATTTGCATCATCGCAACCATATACGCTATGTTAGGGATCCTAACGTCACGAAAGACTATGAAAAACTTAAATACTGGCATATCGCAACATTTTTGTGAAAGACGAGGGTGTTGAAGTGGGAAAATTTGAACTCCTTCTCACGGCATGGTTTGACCCATCTCCAATAACTATTCCTTGGTCTTTCCCCATCTTGCAAATTGCAGGTCTTTTCAAAGCCTATGGCGAGATTTCAATCTGGCCATGTTATGAGCTTCTAACCTCGTTGCCCTCATTGTTTGACTATGTCATCAATTTAATCTTATATAGTATGGATGTCAGCACCCAGCACATACTACTTACTACTCTTTGAACTTGTCCATCATGCTGGTAACTTGGTGACTAATTCTGCTTCAGGACTTTCTTCCATGCAGCAGAGAACCAGTCTGCCATAAACAAATTGCTCTTGAAATGACACAGTGTCAAAAAAGAGGCAAAAATATTGCCTGCGTCAGCACATTATTGGGACAGATACCTCGCCAGGGACAATCTATTTTCTTATCAACGATTCATATCAACCGTTCGCCAACCACCATTGCTTTTGTTATTATATAGCTAAAGCTATACATCAGACCCGCGAGTATCATGATGTCGCTGAAACCGAACCTCCGGGGTTTATTTAGGCTAGCTGAAAGTTCCAATCAAAATGTTCACGGTTCGTCTTGCGCTTGTTTGCAAATATCCGCTAGAATATCTGGCAAAATATCTGCTTCAAGCCGTTGATGGGGGATCGTAATACCTCACGTGGAGCGCGAAGATTCTGTTCCTCAACGACGGCATGCGGTGCTGCCATAGACCAAGCCCCGAGTTTGGATGAACAATAGATGAAATAGTCTAAATTCCCATGGTAGGTAGGTATTGGGATTGGTAGTTTACTACTTGCAGCCGTCTTGCAGCTTTTGGTGTGCGTCAAGTATATCAGGGCTGATGCCGCAATGCTTTTGATCTCATCAGCTGTATTCACCTCTTGTCGTCTATAATATGGAATGCAATAGAAAGGGCAAGAGTCCGATAAGTGTGCCAGTTGTCAAAATAAAGCGATGCCCATAAACTTCTTTTTTAGAATCCATTACTGACATCATCAGCGAGACGCTCGTTTCTTCGAAATAAATACACTGCACAAGGAAATTCGGATAATACCACCAATGAAACGGATAGAAACTCTACTGAAAGTGAACGGGGAACTAAACTTCCTTATTCAACACCAAGGCCAATTTACAGGGGGATTCATCCGGTGGCCTCGATTATGAAAAATGGTTTACCGCAAGTTCGGTGATGGGGATTAGGACTCAGCCGGGCTGCCGAACGACACCATTCGAAACAGACTTGAAACCGCTTCACGTACAACGCGTGGCTCCTAGTGGACTGTTATAAGGGACACCCGCACAGCTATGATAGAACTTTGGCTAAATCCTTAAGTGTCCATGATCGCGTGCAGTGCCATGCTGTTTAGTCTTATGCAATTTCCTTGCCAGACCAAAGGAAAAAATGGTCGTGGTCCCGTACAAGCCGATCAAAAACTATATATAATCCGCACTTAAATTGCGGACGCCCTTCACGAACCCTACACGAGGACAGGCGGGATTAGACATGGACGTTGGCTATTTGCCAGCATGGTTTCAAGCCTTCTAACGGATGTGCACGGCAGTCATGTTTTTGGTAATGTCAACTTTCCTGCAATTTCACTCTGTATCATGCCCTAGAAAACGGTCGTTGCAACGCAGGGTTGTTGTGAATATACGATTCACGACAACAGCACAACGCACAACGCACAACGCACAACGCACAACGCACAACGCACAACATAAAACATTGAGCCTAACCCTGACAATGTATGAGTAATGGGTTGGCATTATGGAAGCCTTTAACGAACGTCGTCTTCTCTAGAGAAACTTTTGCACGCTTTCTTTCTGAGATGAGCCCTCCTGGCATGTGATATCCCAAGATTGGCCGCATATCAGCGCGAATGCCTCAGTGCCAGCCTGTCTACCTGCAACCATTCTCCGGTGATCTGGAAGACAGGAAAATTATTTGCAGTTGTTCGTGCAGCTAAAACAGCTGTCAGTTAAAGTAGGCCTCGCTGGAGGCTTCCCACAAGGATCTGCCCGTAGACACAATAAATGACGGTTTCAGGCAAAAGAAAAATGATCCTACATGCACCGTCCGAAGCTCTCACCGGAGATTCTAATGCGATATATTCATGACTGACGTACTTCTTCTCTCGAATAAACATTCCAAACCTAGTGGCAAGCTGTATCATGGTGGTAAAGAAGATATGTTAATACTAATCATTTAATCTATATCAGATGCCTCCAAAACCAACGTGGCTGATAATACCACAATCATGGCCCAGTTCCTGACCATGAAGGCGCCTTTCTTCTTTCTTTTTCCTCTCTTCCCCCTCTTTTTCTCTCTCTTTTTTCTCTCTTTTTTTTAAATGAACAATACGCCGCAAACCATACCGAGATCCCAACTGTTTCAGGCTCAGGGAGTTCGCAGCTGTAACTTACATAAGTGCGTCATCTCAGGGCGTCGTAGCTATGGTTTGTGATAGCTGCCATTGTCGAGGCCTTAACACGCTTGCCATGAAGACAGGAGTGCTCTAAGAGTCAAATTTTAATTCTATCGCCAAGCAGATTCAGGCTTTTCAAGTCCCTCGGTTGTTTATCAAGTAGCATACTGCTCGTGGGATCCAACAAGCTTTATACGGTTTCTATATCATAGAAGAAGCAATGGGCAGAGAAGACCTCACCTCGATATTTCTAATCACTGAGGCACTGAGTAACAGACTCTGAATTGAACCGTGATCTATCTACTCAGGAACAAACTAGGATGATTCAACAATGGGGAAAAGATCCTGGTCCGGTTTCTGGCTGAGAGCGCTGTGGAGGAGCAAGCGAAGCATGGTATATAGAGTGCGGAGAATGTTTGTTTCAGCCTTTATAGTTCATGCTATAACAATCATCGCTCCTGAGGCGTAACATCAACCCTGGCAGCTTTAAACAAATTTTGAATCACAACTGCAGCAGCAATTCCTTGTGAGATCCTCGTGGTGCTCGATCTTTGGCCAGCGAACTTTCACCAGTGGTTTTTTCACCTTTGTGTGAATTCAGCGTAGTAGTAATATGCTTCAGCTATGTCAGCGAATATCTCTTCCTGACCATATTTTTAAACCCAGCACATATATGTAACTAATAATAATAATAATAAATACACAGCTTCAACAAAACACGACACGATTATCCATGCCTTAGCCCGTAACAAGTCGTTCCTGGTGACGGCAGCCCAGCCAACCGCAGTCCATAAATACGGTCTCTCATATAGCGCGCGTAATATTACCAGGCACAACCGACGCCCAACCTTGCTCGAAGTCCCCGAACTGAACGGCAAGGGCAATTCAGACAGTGGATGTAACCTCGCCAGAGGAAAACATTGACTGCGCAAAAAACAAGTTATCATTTCTTGTTGCTGCTTGACCAAGTTTCTGATAAGCTGAGACCGACAAAATTTTTTATTGCGTTCATTTGTCGGACTTCTGCAATAACTCCTTATCTACATACCTCCTCATCCTCCACAACCACTTCTTTTTCCTTTTTTTGGGGGGGGCCGGGATTTCTCTATTTCTGGACTCCTGGGTTGTTTGTCCAACCCACCCCGTCCACTTTTTCACCAATTGACCGCGATCTGGGGAGGAGCAAATAGAGGAGCAAAAGGACACAATGCGCTGGTTGCAGGGCACTCTCATCTGCGCCCTTACCACTGCGCTGGGGGGAAGTGGAGTGGGCGCAAGTGTGCTGTTGCAGACGAGACAGGGGAATCATGGTTCGTTGTTTAACGCCCGCGTCTCATCCATCTCCAATTATAGAGGAGAGGGTTTGCATTTTAAAGGAAAGACAGAGAAACTTATACCACATGTATTTTACATATAGTCACGGCTCGTGCGCCACAGGACGCCGATTCGGATAAGAACGGCGTATATCCCCCGGAATGCCACGTCGAGCGCGAATCGAAGTATCCATTCTGTCTGCCGAAGAATAATACCGAAGTGCTTACGGGGGATATATACTATGGTATGCAAAAACCAATCACTCTCCTAAATGGTGTGATATTTTCAAAGTGCAAAAGAACTGGGGAGGGGGGTTGAGTAGGGGATGCTGCTCTACCTCTTCGTGAGAGCGGACAAGATCATTCATTGCTTACCACTATAATAATGCATATAAAACAGTGACCTGGGACTCAGACGTATTCCCCCCAAACTCCACCATCACTGTAGGGCTCAACTATGCCAACTCAAGCGAAAACGCGGGCGTCTCCGCCTACACGTCCGACCGCCGAGAAAACAGCTACGGCTTCGTCACGATCCAAATGGACAAAGTCTGGCTGCAGGGCGAATCGCGCAATAACCTAACCGTGTACATCGTCGAGTACAACCCAGGCTCAAACGAGCGAGCCAAGACGGTTGCGGGGCCCTTGATTTCCCTCGTCAATAAACCTGACAAGCACTATCTGCCTCCCCCACCCACACCAGTGCCCAACAAGGCGGGCCTCATGATCGGATTGCCGGTGGCGCTCGGTGTGTTTTTCCTTATCTTGCTTGGGTTGTGTTTTGGCATGAGGAAGAGCAGGAGTATTGGGCTGGGGAATATTATGGGGTCTAGGGGAAAAGGGTATGGAGGCGGAAAGTCCAGGATTGAAAGGCTAGGTGGCGGCGGTGGTGGTGGACGAGGGAGACGGCGTGATCGCGATGCCGCTTCTGTAGCTGCAGCTGTCAGGCTGGGTGAATTGAATGATGGCGAGCAATACACGGATGACCCTCGAGGCGGTAGGATTAGGAGTGATGCGGAAATATTCAATGAGTCGGAGAGGGCTAGAGGGAAGGCGTTTAGGGATGAGTTGTCGCGGATGAAGACCTGGAGATGAAATATTTAACTTTGCCTGTCTTGTTGATCCTCTGATGATGGTGGAGTCAAGACGCTCTCTTTTCTTCTCTTCCTGGGGAACAAATATCCCCCGGAAATTTGATGGTATGGTTGGACATGGAAAAGCTTCCTGCGTGTGGGAGATATTGACTGCCACAGAGACAGTATGTTAGTTGTATCCGCTTTTTCTCATTTTTCCGTGACAGTTTAACTAGCGCGGGGGGGCACAACGCATTTTCATGTGTACATTAATGATAGGACTAGACGTATGTTATTATAAACGCTTTCTTTTTCACATGTTTCACATGGGAATCATCCCAATTTGCCAGTTGTTATATTCCTATCCTATTTAATCTCATGTGTTCGTTGCGGAGCGAAGAAAAATGTGCATGGTGGCGGGCTTCTGCTCCGATTGCGATAAGCCCGCCGGAACAGGGTGATGTCAACGCTAAAAAATATAATTTTTTTTTTTCCACAAGCCAGGTATAGCCCGAATGCCCCGAATGCCCCGAATGCCACAGCGGCGAAAAAGGGGGGTCTACCAGAGCTTTTTCTCGCTGCTGATTTCGCTCCAGCAGTCTCATCTATCCAAAATGTATCTGTTCCTGATTCCTTAATCAAGACGAACCAAGATGCCAGAAACGCGAGCCGTGACGCTGGCCAGACAAATTGAGTGTATTGATCATCATTACGCTTGTTCGTGAAATCTGAAGGTCCCTAGTAATCGAAGAAGAAGGTATTGGCGGGTAAACATTGCTTCTGAATTACCGTAATACGCCGCTGTGAGTGGCTGAATGGGACGCCGTGAAGAGTTTTCCCCCAGTTTTGCCGCCGTAATTACCGTACTTCTGTAATTTTTTTCTTTTTTCTTTTTTCTTTTTTCTTTTTACTTTCTGGCGATTCACAGGTACGAGTCATACCGTACCGTGGCTGCGGTGCGAGTCGAACTTTTGTACCCCGGAACTTTCTCTCATCGTCTTCCTCCTCATCCTCAACAACCTCAACTCTCTGCTATATTTCTCTTTTTTCTTCTTCTTTTATCTTAGACTTACTTCTCCCTTTAAAATCCCTAGACCCTTCGAGTCTATCTAGATACTGCTGTTGATCAGCCTTATCGCATCTGTCTCCTTCGCCCACCCTCACCACTCCTCCCCGCCGCACACACACTCTCTCTCTTTAAAACCCCGCACCCGCCAAAATGTGCACCTGTTCAGGAGCCAAGGACACAAACGGCCAAACAAACGGCCAGGTCAATGGAACCAATGGAACCAACGGTACATTCCTCCCTTCATAGAGAATTTGTATACTGATATAACTGGGGGATAAATTTCTTGCTGACCGTGTCAAGGGGTGGTCACTAAAGACGGCTTCACCGCCGTGCAGACCCGCGAAAATCCACACCCACACGTCGCCCGGAATCCATATGGCCACAACGCAGGCGTAACAGACTTCCTGAGCAATGTGTCGAGATTCAAGATTATCGAGAGTACGCTCCGTGAGGGAGAGCAGTTCGCCAATGCCTTCTTTGATACGGAGAAGAAGATTGAGATTGCGAAGGCTTTGGATGATTTCGGTGTTGATTATGTGAGTCATTATCGCACTTTTTTTTTTTTTGTTCTAATTTTTTTTCTCCGTTTTTTCTCCTTTTTTTTCTCAACGGTGTATTCTTGGGTTGGCTATGTTATTTTATTACTATTACTATTATTATCATTATCATCATTATTATATAATTTATACTAATGGCAATTGTTTGATGCGGTAGATCGAACTTACCAGCCCATGTGCTTCAGAGCAATCGAGGAAGGACTGCGAAGCGATTTGCAAGCTTGGATTGAAGGCCAAGGTATGCATACGTACATCCATGTTTCGCGGAAATGTTGCTTGCCCCTGCGTATCTAGAACTAACCCTCGAACCCGCTATAGATCCTTACGCATATCCGATGCCATATGGATGATGCCCGGGTAGCTGTCGAGACTGGTGTTGATGGAGTGTAAGCATACGCCCTTTTATTTCCATTTGCAGGCAAAGCATCCATCTAATACTAAATGAATAGTGACGTCGTTATTGGCACCTCATCATATCTCCGTGAACACTCACACGGAAAGGACATGACCTACATCAAGAATACGGCAATCGAAGTCATCGAATTCGTCAAGTCCAAGGGCATTGAAATCAGATTCTCCAGCGAAGACTCATTCCGATCCGACCTCGTCGACCTCCTCTCCATCTACTCCGCCGTCGACCAAGTCGGCGTCAACCGCGTCGGTATCGCAGATACCGTCGGCTGCGCTTCGCCACGACAAGTTTACGAACTCGTCCGCGTCCTCCGCGGTGTAGTCAAGTGTGATATCGAAATCCATCTCCACAACGACACAGGCTGCGCCATCGCCAACGCCTACTGCGCCCTCGAAGCCGGCGCGACGCATGTCGACACCTCCGTCCTCGGCATCGGCGAGCGCAACGGCATCACGCCGCTCGGCGGTCTCATGGCACGCATGGTCGCCGCCGACCGCGACTACGTCAAGAGCAAGTACAAGCTCGAGAAGCTCAAGGACATCGAAGACCTCGTCGCCGAGGCCGTCCAGGTCAACATCCCCTTCAACAACCCCATCACCGGCTTCTGCGCGTTTACGCACAAGGCCGGCATCCACGCCAAGGCCATCCTCAACAACCCCAGCACGTACGAGATCCTCGACCCAGCCGACTTCGGCATGACCCGCTACGTGCACTTCGCCTCGCGCCTGACGGGCTGGAACGCCATCAAGTCGCGCGCGCAGCAGCTAAATATCCAAATGACCGATGCCCAGTACAAGGAGTGCACGGCGAAGATTAAGCAGCTGGCGGATATCAGGCCCATTGCTGTTGATGATGCGGATAGTATTATCCGCGCCTATCATAGGAATATCAAGTTGGGTGAGAATAAGCCGCTGTTAGAACTTACTGCTGCAGAGAGGGAGGCGTTGGCGGAGAAGGAGAAGGAGGACGCGGGGAAGGGGGTTGAGGTTTCTGCGTAAGCTAGAGATGATTTACACGGGGGGGGAGTAAGGAAGAGATAGTTTATATCCACAGAATAAAAGAAGATGAAGAGAAGAAAAATAACAATCAGTCAAAATCAAGATCGGATCATTCGACAAAATCGCTAAAAGCAGATAGAGCAGAGGGCTTTGGGAAAGAAAGAAAAAAAATACTTCTATTTGGCTATGATTTTGATACATCTCTTGATCAGTTCCATTTGCATTTTGATACTTCATTTTGTCCTTCGATTTTATCATTTTCCTTTTTCCCTTGTTTTTTTTTTTTTTTTTAATTTCCTTATATCTCTTCATCTCCTCTTGAAATACACGAATAAAAAGAAAGGTTTGAAGACAAAAGGTTCAAAACGGCGAAAGAGAGCGCGCACACCCACACGCATCGTTATATCCATTTATTCTTCTCAAAAGTCGTATTTTCTTTCTTTTTTTTTATTTTTTTTTATTTTTTTT
>QGQJ01000225.1:0-48514 GCA_003206725.1 Blastomyces emzantsi
TATATATATATATATATTACTAAAACCTAAGCTTCGGAGAGAGCATTCAAATATATGCAGCAGCACGAAACGTGATATATGTTAGCATTGTCAGTTTAAATATAAAGAAAACAAAAATATTTACTCACAAAATCTCTTTTGGCACAGAAAATGTCGCAATGTCCCAATACTCTGTGTAAGACGCAGCAATGATTTCAAGCCCCTTGGGATACTAGCAATATAGAAATTTACCTTCGGCACTGTACCGAATTAAACGACTCGAACAACATAAAAAAGCATTGACGATATCGGACGTTCAAAATTGGGGAGCTTTGAATGACCCGACACCCTGGCTAAAATTCGTCTTTAAGTGTTGGTGATCCCTGGTTGATTGTTGCGTAGATGGCCAAATGTGGTTCGCTTGGTATGAATCCATGCATTGAACCGCGTCTACTCATCTGAGTGAGAAGATCGTGGCCTTCATCCCGATACTTGAAGGCTGCGGCGGAGTTGGAGACATTTCGGCTTCCAAAATATTTCCGGGAATTTAAAAATATCAGGTTTTTGTCAGCCCTCATCAGCCAGCTGCGATGGAAAAACTTTCTTTACCAGTTTCTTCAGTAGTACCTTTGAAAGTAACCATTGTTCGACTCTTTCGGGGACGGCAGTGAAATACCCGAAAGCCTTGGGTGAAAAGGATCCAGAAAACACCACGTCCAAGGATTTATGGTGAATAAAGGTTCGCCTATATTATTGGATTGAACCGCACACCGATCTTTGAAGTTATGAAATAAACCAAACCCTGAATTAATGGGTCCCACGAAGAATGCCAGAGAGATGATACATCATCCCAGCCTCGTTTTGTCAGGGCAGCTGCCGAAGTGTATTCAAGCAACTGGAGCATGGAAGTTCTCGCGTTGGCCAGTTATATAATATCATCACACCATTGGCTGAAGGTGTGGATTATTGATGAGGGAACGGAGCCTGTCCAGAAGCGCAATACATGAAATCGATCCGCGCTGTATTGGATTCGAATGTTCTGCACCCCCTTGACATCTGTAAGGTAAGTGTACCGTACAATGTATACGTATATACAAAACCTTCATACCCTGCCAAACAGGTATGTAGAGTATTAGTGCTGTTGTTTCCCTTGCACGGTCTTCCTTCAAGGCCAGGGGCAGTGGAAGCATTTCTAAGCTACCGCAATCGCAGGAGCTCATAAGCCCTAAAGAGATATATTTCGATCGGCATCACCAGTGCGATCGGGGGAAGCAGCAAGCTTTCGATTGACATTAGCCATTATTAGAAAGCGCCAGCAGCTCATAAAACTTCAATTGGCCAGAGTTAGTAGTAGTTAAGTGGTATACCCAGTTGTTCCAAAAAACTTTGGGGGTAGAGCTGGGTGAGAAGAACACCCTGGGTAGGAACTCTGAAAACCATAACTAGAAAACTCATAGCGAGTTAACAATTCCCCAAAGTATCCAGGGATGCAATTAAAATGACGTTAGAGAACCGACCTGAATATATGTAGAGAGGGAGAACTTGAATGCAATTCTTGATGTTGATAGTGGTAGTAGGTTATGCATGCGGTGGAGTATATATTCGTGATCCTGCCAAGACCTCTCGGGAAAATATTCTTCCCCGCCGCACCGCTCGCTCGCCTGAGTTGTGCTGCTCAGCTTTTGTCGATTTCATTCCCTTCAAACCGCAATCTATTTGTACGGATTAGAGGATCAATTAATAGGGGAGCTTTCGGTCAATGATAGGCCGTTTAAATAATTTCTGTTTTCTGTTTCTGTTCCTGCTTGAAGCTAAGCTTAAAGAAGTACATTCTTCCCGGTTTTAATCCTTTTTACCCTTGAATACCGATCCACAATCGCGCAGCACGTCGATTTATATGGCGATATCAACCCAAAAAGTGGAGGTAGGGCATTAATATATATATAACTATATAATGCCCAAGCCAGAGATCAATTAATTGTTGGTAAGCTGTAGGATGGGAACTGAAATGCTCATTAGCCCTATCCCTGATTCACTCTCCCGAAAGCTGCAATATCTTCTTGATTTAAACTTGGCTGCGACGGCGTTTGACACCTGTACTGCGCGGGCGCGGCGCGCTACATAACCTCGCAACGGGGGTGATCTATGCTCGACAAGGACCAGTGTTATAAGTGCTGTCATTAGTGATGATTTGCCTCCGCCCAAAATACGTTGCATCCCATCCCAGCATCTTCGAATACAACCTCCAAACCTCCGCCCTGTATACTCCTTTCCAAACTGCTTAGGCCAGCAGGAGTATTATCAAAAAGGCCCCTGTCTCGTCCTATGTGATTTCGTATGTCCTTCTGGGACGGCGGCCACACGAATGCGGTGGACGTATGTTCCATTTGCTGCTCAGGAGACACTGGCACCCATTGGCTCGGTAGAACGGTATGCAGACTCTCGTCCCCGAGTCCGTTGCTCAATTGGCTTTCTATATTAATTCCGGTCGATTCTAGACTTCTTTCAGTATCCTGAGGTGAGCTAGTAGCGTTCTGTGCTACCTTCGCTTCAGAATTCCTGGCTATTGAGCTAAATGTCATTATCCCATCCTATAAAAGCCGCCACCACCAAGGGGAGCTAGCTACCTTTCTTCCTTGCACTTTTCTTCGCTTTCCATTCCTCTAGATATCTGACATGTCTCTGGTGGCTTTCTGACTTTTCATACTCCGCAAGATTAAGCTTGTATTCTTCTCGTGCGCGGATGGCACGCGCTTGAGCGATCTTCTTTTCGCCTTCGGGCAATTCTCTCCAAAGTCTCCCAATCTCGATTGCCATCTGAGGAAATGATAAACCCTTGTACTGAAGGTCTGCGCGCTTTTCTATGGAGATTTTACTTTGAGCATCGTTCTGGAATTATTATGGTTTTTGTGCCAAACATACCGTTAGCAAACATGGCATAGGCCGTCAGTGGTTTTCTGGGGGCGTTCGGGTCGGGCTTTGGGTGTATGGCTTTAATTAGACTCCTTATATGTTTTCTCGAGTATGTTGCAGTTTAATTTGCTAACCAGCACGCTTTGAGTCAAGGATCCGAACCTTAGGATGCCACTGATATCGCCTCTTCTTTCTGGAATAATTTCCGAATTCGCCGTGGTGTGCGTACCGATTGGGGACATCCTTCTTCTCTTTTGCAACTCGTTGTTGCAGTCTCTGCATCACCAGTGAGCATGATGAGAGCACGCTGTGACTGACGAGAACATACCCTTCGATGCCCCAATTTGACCCCCAACACTTCTCTTCTCACATTAGCACTCGGTACATCACCGGAAGGAGTTGAGATCATACAAATCAACTTCAGTGATTTCCAAAACGTCTTCCCATGTTTCGAAACCATTGCCAATAAACCCTGGTAAATATTGGGTCATCCCCAGCTCCTCAAATATCATCTTGAGGACTTCCATATCAATCTGCAGAAAGGCGTGACTGTGGAGCAGCAGCAGCAAGCTATCACTCTAGAGGCCTGATGGGTGCCTGATCGTAAACTAACAAAATCGCATCTCGTTTTCAGTCGCCGAATATCCACACAATATCCGTTTTGAAGTTCTTGAATTACCATATTGTCGGGTTAACACTCCTCAAATACAGTGCATCAAAATGTTTGTTGACAGCCTAAGCCAGCCGGCGATGGACGCACCAAGTTACACCCCACTTTAAGAATGCGCCACTCATCTGGAGGCAGAGCTTGCAAATGATGGAATGGCCTGCATACTGTGTCTCGTCAAATCAGGAAATCTGACCATCCTTTCGTATTCGTTGAGGGCTTTAGGTCTTTTTTCTAACCGTGTCAAAGTATCCGAGCGGCCTCACAGTGCCCCGGCCCCAGCTTCAATCCTTCGTTCTCGCCCCCTTGTTTTAGCTACACGGCAATCCCTCTAGAGCACTGAATCAGGGTTGGCCCGCGTGACAACGGCCTTTTCCGTTGATAGGGCTAGGGGGACCAAATCATATTTGGGTGGTTAGTAAGACTTTGCAAGTTATCATTTGCAGATCTGACTCCTCCCAATAACAATATCTAAACTAGCTAATTGCTCCATGGTGGCCTAATCAGGAGGTGGATAAGTTGATGACATGACACGCGATTTGAAATATCAAATCCTACCTACTACTGCGGCAACATAGATTCTACGCGCTCCTAAAACCTAGTTTTTATGGGCATCGGGTTTCTTCGCGGCCATTGCTGACTGGGAGCACAAGATAGGTCGAATTGATTAGGAGTTTGGAGGTTGTCATCTGGCATGGACTGGAGACAATGGACGAGTGATATATCTTGATGCTAAAGCGCCTGGTTATGACCGACTCGCATACATCATTGTGGAACCCAGCGATAATTTAAGGCCGAGCTTTTCGTATTTCCAAACTAGGGAATGAAGGAAAGAAAAGGCCCCCCCCATTTCATCTAGTTTTGTACGAGGGGCCTGTTACAGCTGCGGGCAGCATTGGATTTGTAAGGAGTTCATAAACCCCATTTTCGTCTATTTAACTTGTGTTCCCCTTTCAAGCTCCCTTCCAAGCGCAAACTTTCACAAATTCGACAGGACCCCGGCGCTATGGTTGCCCCGCATTATTGAATATCGGGCCATGAAAGTTCACATGAACAGCTTCTTGAGGGCGGTCTTCCCAAGCAAGTTTACAACTACTCCGGCCTCCTGAGCGCTGCCACATATTAGGCTAGGACAGCGGCTCGGCCGTTGGTATTGTGTGGTTTGTTATTGACAGACTGGAGGTGAGCATTAGACTCTGATTCGTGAACACAGCCAAACTTTTCTCGATGGGCTAAAGTGATTCCGGTGCGTTCCTAACATTACTCGGGCTGTGATAGGATGGCAGGCTCTCAGCCACGCTGGAAAAATGATTTGTCTTCCTTCAAAAGCCGAATTTGGTTGAAGGCAACAAATTATAATTTAGCAAATTGGAAGTTTATAGCATTATATTTATTGGCCACTGCGTGGTTCTTAGATCAATTCTGGTTTAATAGTGACGATGGGTTAGCGCCCGCAGATCGTTCAGAATGGTCCAATGCTTAAGCACGTTAGTGAACACCTTCATTTTCCTGATTTGAACTGTTTAGGTGAAGATATCTATGAAAAGCTTCCAAAACTAATTGCTTTGACCCAGGTTGCATGAGCTCGCTGAGAAAGCGACTTACCACAAAGGCTTGCTGACCCTTGCAAGGAGGAAAGGCGTCAATTTAAGTTTTTTAGCCATTCGTTCTCAGGCAAATATGGACGGTCATAAACTGCCGTAATGGAACAGAATGCGCTCCTGTGTCCTCCTCCATCGCGATTATTTCATGAAACGCGTAGATCTAAGTCCGAACAGCAAGGTGGCAGAAAATTGCGCGTCGTGGCCCGGGGTTATCCTTAACCAAAATCAACTACTCCTGCACAACAGAAAAACGATTCAACGGCACCCTTCGGTCAAATCCGGTAATAGCTGCTTCTGTGAGACAAATGTCTGGAAACGGCACCTCATGAGAAGGCCTTCTTCTCCCCGCAGCCGTGTATGAAATCTCTAGAACTTCTAAGAACTTGCAAATTTTGTTTCACTAGCCCCTAAAGTAGGCTAGTATCGTGAATTGCTAGACGTCTTTCGAAGCCAGTGCCTAGCAAAACATGGATTCTTGTTTTGGAGCGGGCTTGGGCATAAACTCTACGTGATGAATCCAATATCCCGATATGGTAGGACATGACCAGATGGATTCCATGGTTCTGAAGTGGATGGAGCACCAATTAAAATAGTAATAATGTTTTAACCCCACCAGCATAAGTTTTCCAGCATAATTATATTCCGTGACTGACGCGGAGGCTGAGAAAATTTTCCTGCTATGGGAAATGCCCGGTTAAATGGCTGAAATCAGTCGTTATGCCTCCAGAGCAGAAGGAACGCATACCCATCCGAATATGATATGTGCACCATATTTTCGAAGCACGACTCAATGATGAGCATACACTGGTTGTCCTCGAGTAATGCTATCTTGTATTTGAACAAGTAGTTTGTGAACGCCTCATTGTTAGCATTCATTCCCATGGTTGCTATAAAAGTTCCGAGGATAGGTTGTCAGAACGTTGATGGCAGGGTTACACAGGTTGGGAATGAATTTCCGATTCGATAGCCTCTCCGAATACTAATAATCGGCGCATATGTCCATTTTGACAGAGCCTAATCAAGCGTGAGCTCGCTCTTAGCCCTGTCCACTTGGGCATGTTCTTGCGAAGCATTATTTATCGTCGATCACGGCTAGATGCGGTCCGAAGCTCTTGGTGCATAGAGTTGTCCATTTCTTTGGTGTCGCTCTGCGAAGCGTATTCAAAGATTGAACGTTGCGCGGGATCGTGGAGCGTCCAGGTGGAAGAGAAAAGGGAGTAATTACTGGCAATGTGTGCCAGCACCACTTAGTCCTTGATGGGCTAGGTCTATTTGCGAGAACGATGACGTGCAGATGATGTGATTATCCGCACCAGCTTCAGCACGGTTACCCGTCTGGAGCAGCAAGATGAGCTTTCCGCCAGATTCTCCTCCGAGTAAAACAAATAGTAGAAAGAGGAGAAGGAGGAATAAAAAGGTTCACTAAAAAAGGAAAAGAAAGAGAATATAACATGGAGACAAAGAAGAGCAACCTCCAATGGTAGAATGGTTCACTCTTATGATGACGTCGTCAGCTGCGCCGCAACATTTGTACTCGGGTACCTGTTGGCAGGAAAATCCTGCAAGACAACTCCTCGTGGTGCAGATTGGCAAGCCACTGGACTTCAAGAAATTTGTCCCTTTGGCTGATGTTCGGGCCATGAATTTTATGCATATTTCTCGTCTGTTATTAATTGTAGACATTCCAATCTGTCTGGTCTTCAAATTGTTAGCCTCATAACATCGAATAGTTCCGGACAGATGTTTCTTACCCACACGCAGATTTATCCCTCTCCAGGACATGGGTATCGGGCAGTGATTTGAGGCATATAGATATAGCCCGCATGCTTAAATAGCGCTTTTAAAGGTGGCCCTGAATTCCCAGTTGTGTATTTTGGCTGCAGAGTGTGTTGCTGGAGGGCTCCTCGATCCCTGACATTCGCATGATTGTATGATGATATGTCGAATTCTCTTCATTCTCAGTAGCGGAGCACGTCAACAACCGGCAGAGATTGCCAGAATTTCAAGGAAAGGGCGGTATTATGGATACCATGGTAGTGATATCGATTAAAAGGGGCTGTCATCGTGGATCATCTAGAATATGCAGGCTGTAGTTAAGCAACCATTGAATCACCAACCGCTAGGAAAATTTCATGTTTCGAGCACGAAAATAAATCACCTTTTAAATTTCTGCCAACCAGTATCTATAATTGTTCCTGTGCAATGTTCCCGCTGTTCGCCATGCAGGTGTATGTTTTATATCAGCTCCTCGCGACCCGCAGCCGCAAGGTGATCGCGAACATGTCACATCTCATCGCGACGAGATGTTTGTTAGCTGTGTGCCAGCAGGGCGAAAACAGTCTCAGCAAACAGCAACATCTGTTGTTGAACTCGAGACTTCCAGCTAACATATGGGAACCGTTAGAGGCTGTTTATAGCCATGTCAAGGGAAAATACTTTTCTTACTCCCCGGTTCCTCTGTCCAAGCGAAGGCAGTGAGTGACCTGTTGATTTAGGGCAATGGGGTGATGCCTTGCAACGGCGCTAGGTCGAGCATGCAAGTTTTTGTTTCGAGCATATGGTCAGACCATGGCAGCTAAAGCGTAACTACCTCGGTTTACTCATATTTCCACCCTTGTTCTCTGGCCCTCATGCCTAGCTGAAATGTGGAGATTTAGAGACAACCCTAAGCGGACTCCTTTAAGATAGGGTATATCCAAAAGACGAATCCCAGAGAAAAAAACCAAAATTCGTCGAGTTGCATATAGCTGCTACATTGTTACGTATTTTCCCACCATTGATTTTCTCGGCCATACCCAGTCGAACCAAGCGCTTGCTTTATCTCCATGATCATGAAGCCTTTCTCTACGTTGGTTTTCCTCACTGCGATCGTCTTCGCCGCGGCACAGGACCCGACGCCGACTTACCAAAGCGACCTTAACCGCCTCCAGGAACAGATGTAAGGAATCAAAGCCTCAGAATCCACGTATGTTTTCAGGTGTAACTGACTCGTAGACTGCAGCAAATCGTTGGAGCATATGATACCAACTGGCAAAGTAGGAAGCATGACAGCACCGGCAAAAATTGAATGGCCGTCAATATTGGCAAAGCTCGATGATCCACCGGAATCGCTCATTCAAATATTTGCTACCGCTATCCCACAAACTGCCTTTCGAAGTCTACTGGATCCAGAAGGCCGCAGCGCTATCGCCAGTGAAATAAAGGCCGGCAACACCCCAGACTGGTTTAATAACCTACCCTCATCCGTTAAAAGTTACATATCGCATATCCGAGTCCAAGCGACAGCCACAGACATGCCAGTAAACGGCAAAGGAGGATCGACTTCTACGTCTACTGCTCTAGCTGCGAAACAAACCGGAATTGTTGCTGGTGGCCTAGTCTTTGCTGCCGGTATAATGGGCCTTGCTGTTGCGCTCTGAGGCATGAACATTGCGATCGATGTGTTATGATAGTATGGGATAAGTGAAAATGTCATTTAGTTAATGTATATAGTTGTTCAGCGATATCTCTAGATTTACCCATCGGAGATAGGATTGGGACTGGTCGGATTGGCAAAGGGTGCTTGGAAAGCAAGCGGCTAATGTTCTTGACGAGTTTCATTGCTTGGGTTTGCAGTGTACAGACGTCGGGTGTATCTCATCAACTTTGGATTTTGAGACAACTCAAATTCTCCGGACTTCGATGATGGATAGGTTGTGCGAACTTTTTAGCTGTTATTTTACCTTGATCGATCCTCAACATGTTGAGTGATTGATTGCTATTCGAAAACATCCAATTAGTTAAATCTGTCCGGCTGATGTAAATTAACCCGCTAACAGGGTTTCAACCAAAAATTATCCTAGCGCTATATTCATCCCTAAACAACGGACTATGTATGCAAGAAGGCATGTTTATCCAAAAACTATGTTTCGCGGGGTTTCCTAAGGTTATTGCCCCTGCAGAAAACGCGGGAGGTCAAAACAAAGTTCATTGAACTCGTACACAACGCCCCACAAGTTCTCCGCACATTCGAGTGTTCCCCCGCAACTTTCGTGCGGGGTCGGCCAGAAATAAACTCCAGGAACCTCAGTAAGCTTAAATCTAAGCATACCATCGAAAACAATGTGGGGACCATGGGGAGAGACAACCAAGGTTTCTGTGAATGACGGCTTAACAACAGGTCCAAACTGCCATCCGAGGTGCTCGCCGAGGGTAGATTTACGGGCCTCCACTTGATTGCGTCTGTTACGATATGCTCCTATCATCGAGAGCCCCCTGGGGAAACTCTCAAAGATCCTAGATGTTTAGCTCAGCCCTCTCTAGCTGAGACCCGGTTTCTGTGGGTTGCAAAGTCCAGCTCGCAGGATCAACATCTGGGGCTATAACATCTGATTGGCGGCTTCTTCGCCGGGTTCACATGAAAATTCTATCCTCGGCAAGCTACCATCTACTGCGTAGCTCGGTAGCCCCATCAGCCCTAATTTATGCTTGACAGTCTGGCGGTGGGCCACTTTGATTACATTATTCTTAACTTCGAGTTTTATAATTGATGGCCCGTTGAGAGTGGGACAGCCTCTTTTTACCCCGGAATACTATATTTTCCCGTATTTGTGGGGTAATACTGTACCCATGGCGGGGTAGTAGGCTTCCGAAAATTATTTACTTTTGATTACCACAATTCGACCTGTTGCAGACTGTGTACATTGAAGACATCTAATGAATGTTGCCTTCCTTTCGTCATAGTGGGGAGCCGAGTGTTTAATGCTCTGGAAAGGGAGCGAGGGAGATTATGTGGCATCCAGTCAGTTCATCATGAAATGTTACTAGATCATCCAGCATTTCCCAGACCCGCAATCTCCGCGGTAGGTTAGCGAAATAACATACTCTCATTGAATAAGTACGTCAATATAATCCAAAGCTCCTTGACATTTCATCAAACACTTTCCTTAAAATCCATTAGAATTCAGGCCCAATTTCGCCTTTGGAGATATTTACTTTCCCATTTAGCTTGATTGTATTGGATTCTCACAACTTTGCAATAGTTTGCATTGAGTGATATCCAATGAAAGTTATCGGGTTGCTGAGGGGTGGGTGTCAGGCTCTGTTAACATCAATGCTAGCCTTTGGGTTAGCCCTTCTCTCGCGACGCGCTACCATCCACAACCTTCCTAGCTTCCCCAACCCCACTCCCCGCCAGTGACATAACTTGGTATGGAGTTTTGTGGAAGAGAGCGCCGGATGCGGAGTCCATCAAGTTTACCCACCCCAACTTCTGCCACACAATGATCAATGGCTTCACATGCTGCTCATTGCCCAGACCGGTAAGGCTCCCTCGGTATGAGTGTTCTTGAAGCCGCTGCTTTCGCAATCTGGGATGGCCCATATTTTGCTCTTCAAAAATATAAGCTGGTCCCATACCTACTTAACGGATCCCGTTTTCTTTTCTCCAATTCAATGCCCAACTGTCCTCCGTTCCATGAAAATCTGTCGAGAACCATCACGATCAACTCCAAGTTCCCATTGATAGCTGAAAGCAGAAAATCCACATTCTCTTGCCCACCATGCAGCTCTTCAAATTTCTCTTAATGTTTATTTTGCCAGTCGTGGCCCTCTCCATTCCAGCGCCGGAGACCAAAGAGCATATTGATTTGGCGTCACTTGGCCCCCTACTCGCTATACGACAGGATGGCAAACCTGGAGGGCTTTTGGGAGATTTACTGGGAAGTTTGGGAAGCCTGAAAGAGATCCTTGCCCCCGAAACCCTCGATGCTGTGAAGACCGTTGTTGTCAACGCGGCCAAACTTCTCGATGACGATGGGACCAAAAGAGCTAAAGCGCTTATTACAAACGCCAGCAACCTGCTCACTGCTGACTTGGTTAAGCAACTTAACGAGTTACTTAAGGAACTTGGCCCGGTACGTTATATTGCCCGGATAGCCAGCGAGTTTTTATGTTTTTCTCAATACTAACTGGCTGCAATTACAGGTGATTTCTGCGGTAGTCAAAGTGATTTCTATGCTACTCCAGTCACTACTAGGGTAAAGTGAGGGAACGAAAATGCAACACTTTCAGTTACGCTGCTGGTGTCAAAGGACTCTGACGGCGGCAGGAGAATTATGAAATGTGATGATTTAATGGAATCATTGAGCTTAACCCGGTTGGAACGAGGAATGGTTACATTGGACATTGGGCGCGGATTGAAGCTAGCATATGAATTGCTGGTTATGGATTGAGTTCCTTTCGACCATTTATCTGTACTTAGGACATACTCATTTTACCTTCCAGATAGGTGCGTTACTGGCTATTTATCTAGATGTCAAATATCACTTTAGATTTTCTACTATGTATATATTAAATGTATGAAGTAGTTCCTTTTTTCAATTTAGATTACGATTATTCACGCTGCCGCCAATAAAAAAGCCCAAACATTTCAATGGAAAGACTGAACATCGATATGTCTCAGACATACACCTTTCCTGGCAAACTTTCTTGTAGCAGTCACACTCCTAAAAGGCAACAGGGCAAAAGAGGCGCTAGCATTGAGCCTGCAGCAGTCGTCTCTCTGGCCTATCGGCGGGCAAAGGTTAACTTTAGGTTTAGTTAAGGTTTGCCGACGGGCCAGGTACCCCGCCGCCAAGCTTCGGCTCCTTGGCTCGGCTTCAGGGGCAGATGCACAGACGGAGTATACTTTTGTGAAAGCAAGCATTTGTTCTGCTGCTATCCTTTTTTGGAGGGAAAGATGTCCGTGATGGTTTTATTCGAAGCTTCAGTACAGGAGAATAATTGTGTTCAACATGAAGCATGGCAGTAGATATTATGTGGAAAAACAGGATTTTTTGGCATGCGAACACTATTTTTCACCTCTATTAGTGCTAGGTATCAACCCTATAGACTTTAAAAGCTGTGTTAATTTCTCCTCGAGGAAAACACATTCGCATAAAATGTTGCAGGGATGTCGAAAAAGCCAAACCGACAACATCGCTGCAATCGCTTCGCCCAGATCTTCTACAATTACAGCTACTATTCTATCTAACAGGTCAGTTTGACATAAAGACTCAAACAAACAATGAGAAACCTAAAAAAGAGTGATCTTTTAAATAAGATTAAAGCACTTTAAAAAAAAAAAAAAAAATACAGTTTATAGGTCAACGATTATCGAATGTGGTAATGGCAGATGCACTCATCCATCGTTTAATTGCCCTAAGCAACGCTCTGCATCCGCTTTCGCATGTCCTTCATATAGTAGTTTCGTGGAGCTGTTCGAATAGACATTGGCAGACGTGGATATATACCCTTTGTTATTCCCATCAAAACCCGATAAACCCTCCGTCTCGACTTTGACGTCTTCAACCCATATGCCTCCCGGAGGCGTGGAGGTAGCCATTCAGCAGTCAACACGCGCACTGCCGGCATGTTGGCCTTGATCCAAATGGGAGCCTTCTTTGGCCACAATAAGTCCTTCGCAACAGAAACCGCATGACTGGTGACTTCCATCGTCTCGATCTTGTCGTCCCAGTAAGCCCAAAAGGAGCGACGGTCTGCGGGCCATTTGCCAGGGGGAACTCGAAGAGCAGTTGCAAGCACAGAATACTCCGCGTAGACCTTCTCAGATGTTTCAGCGTCGAGCGAGCCGAAGATCTTCTCGTAAATGTCCACTCCTACAGCGTAGAGCGTGGCAGCTACCCATAGCTGAAGATTTGGGTCGTTGGCATCGTAGTTTGGCCCATTCACTGAAGCATGTGCGCGATGAACCATATCGATAATGGCCTTTTTCTCATTAGGGGTGCCAAAGGCAATAGTATAGATATAGGTCATAGTGGTTCGCAGCCTGTCAGTTACTCGATACGCAAAGTTGCTATGCTCGTTCACTCCCTGTCCAACACCTGGATTTGCCACCTGCAGCAAAATTGCAACAGCTCCGCCTGCCAGCAGGATGCCTTCATTGACAATTTTCTGTACTTCCTTGGGCTCATATTTTAGGGGGAAGTATGGCGATACCCGGTCAGGTGGTTTTTCAGTGATTTCAAGTGATCCCCCCCTGTTGGCCGGATTCTGTTTCACGCCATTCCCCTGGACGGGCCTTTTCTCCGGAGTAGTCATCACCGTACTGATTTCCTCGGACTTTGCCAATGTATGTACTTGAGTCCTCCAATTCCCCTTATAACAAGGCTAGAGAGATATGTGAGCAGTGTGAAGTCTGACTTCGGCGGTATGTTGGGTTTGTTAAAATCTGGTAAACACAAGGAAAGAGCGTGCTCGCATTGAGCAAAGTTGCAAAATAGGAAGTCTTGCCCCCACAGAGGCTCGTCAGCAATCAGATATATATGGCTTTTTGCCCGCCATCTTTATATGAAACGTATTATTGAGCGTAAGTACTGCAAAGCATTTTGGTCAGGTTTGATATTTTCACATGGGCACGAACCGGTGTGTGAGCCGGGTATCTCGAACCGTGTATCTCGAACCGTGGGCCATGGGACAAATCCGAGCCATCTTCACTAACGACATAGAGTAGGCAAATATGTACGGAGTGAGGTAAAACCAAACCGATGAAAAGCTCCTGGCCTTGTTGTTCTACTGTTGGTGCATTGTAGTCAAAATCGGTTCTAGGAAGATATATCTTTGGCTGGTATGCTAGCTCTGGACTATGTCACTTCAAGCAAGATAAGTGCGATGAAAGAAACAAATGGGCCTGACTTTCCTCATGACGTTGCGAGAGTACTTAGGGTTGCACTAGGAGAGAACCCTTGTTGCGCTATTTAGCGTACTCAGAAATTCTATTGACACATCATTTGAACAAATTTCACCAACCTCTGCAGCAATTTCCATACAAATCTGATATTTTCTGATCATAATATATTATATCTATACATTATCTATATTCTATATTGAATGAATCTTTATACTGATTTTCTAATTTAGAAATTTGTTTATATCTATATATCATCATCATCATATCTTCAAAACACTGTTCAACTATAATATAATATTTAAATATAAAAGATACTTCTTTCACTGCTATATCTTTTGACTTTTAATTAAGAAGAAGCAGTTACAGTAAGTCAGCTTGTTTTAAAAGAGATAGATTATATAAAGAATAGAGTTTAGAAAACTTAAAGTAATATTTATTCTCTTACTCTTATAATACAGTCATCAATATATATATTACTATATTACTAAATTTGAAAATCAGTACAGGTTCATTTAACAGAGCAGACAGAATAATAAATCACTATCAAAGTATATTAGATTTGTATGGAAATTATTGCAGAAGTTGATGAAATTTGTTCAAATGATGTGTCAACGCGTAAGAAATGACAGAATTTACGAATACGCTAGATCGTATTTAAGTTGTGTGATCCGAGGAACCATCCCCGCGTTTGCAAGCTCGGGCCGAACACTCCCTATTATCAACAATGAAGACCAAAACAGCAACGGCTACATGACCAGGAACATTAGTATACTTCCGTGGTTGGAGTAATCCAGCAATAATGCCTTGACTAATACTTATACTGGGGATGTTGCAAATAGCGGCGAGCCGCTTGCCCCCATTTTGGAAAGCTTGTGTGTGAGCAAGAATGTGCTTGAAAAAGCACATGAAGAGACTTCCTTCACAAACACCGAGGGAGCTACCGATATGGAGCCAAACAATAAGGAGGGTGTGCGGGGTGAGGGATCGTCTTTAGCTTGCTCCACACGAACTACTGATGTCAGAGCCTAGTGCTAAATTGGGGCGCGAAACTAGGATTAACACGTTCAATGGATAAAGTATGGGGTAAGTCGATCATGGGGGCAGATGGATATAACCTGGGGAAAAACGAGTCCCACTGTCCTTTAAACAGAGCAAGACATGGCCCATAGAGTCGTTGAAATATGAATTTCTGTCGTCTCGGGTCTTCCCTTGACCCAACTTAGCTGCTTGAATGCAATTGAGCTCACACAGGTGTTCAATGGTGTGATCAAGTCAATTTCTTCAGACCAAAACCAGCTAGGACACCCATTCCCCTCGCCCTTTTCGGGAGTGCACGTCTCCTCTCATCATGGGTACGAGCGAGAAAACGTCCAAGTATGCTATTGGGAATAACCGGGGGCAGTTCCCTGAGGATTCGGCTAAGGCAGCGGCTGGAGTGAATGGGAGTAGTGCTGAACATGTTGAGGAAGCGAAGGGCCAGCGAAGTCGTCGCGAGAGGGTGGCTGCACATTACAGACGATGGTGGATATGCCATTTGTTAGGAGTTATTATTTTCCTTGCAATTTTCCTTCCAGTATTGTGAGGTTCAACCTTTCCCCCCTTTCATTCTTGCCCTTCTCAATTTCCATGTTGTAGTTTGTATGCCCTGATCCTGCAAGCAGGCGAAATTGGCCTTTCGGAAAATGTGAGGCTAACTCTGGAGTGTCTAGCTTTTTGGTCGCTTTCCCTGCAATTGTCCAGAGGATGGTTGACGACACAGGCCTTCCCGTGCACGAAGGGAAGCTCATGAATCCCACGCCGGATAGCCTCGACTATTCTATCTCGGCCTCGCTTAAAGTCCCTGCACCATTCACAGTCCAATTGGACCCCTTCGCTCTGAATTTATATAGAACCCAGCAGACCCCCGAACAAGCGTATGTGGGTATCCCTTTGCCATGGCTCAAACTAAAAGGGAATTCGACGATAGAAGTTGTCGACGAAACTGTTCCAATTTTGCGACAGGCGGACTTCACCAAATTCCTCTCTGAAGTCACTCATCAGCGCACTTTTGTTTTAGGAGTAGAGGGTACGACAACCGCACACCTGGGAAAACTGAAGGCAAAATTGAAACTGGACAAGAAAATTGAGCTGAACGGTATGCAAATCGATAGAGCCCCTCTTCCTTAGCCAATTCGACTAAGTCATCGCGCTATAGGCCTAGACAAGTTTAGCGGACTCAATATCGAATCTGCTAGAGTCATACTTCCCTTCCAAGAAGATGGCACCAACCTGAAACTGGTTGTTAACATTCCGAATCATTCCATTATCACGCTAGAGCTAGTAAGAACCACAAGTCCGCATCTATTATCCCTTAGGCTCACGAAAATATTCTAGGGAAATCTGACTCTAGACCTATTCTCTGGTGATATTCTATTGGGTCAAGCGGTCATCTATGACACGGTGCTCAAGCCGGGCAACAACACAGTCAACGGTGACTGCAGGATCGACATTAAATCCGCGATTGCTAATCTCGTGCCCATACTCGAAGGGCAGAAGAAAGCACTCAGTGAAGGGAAACTAGACCTCACGATAAACGGCAATTCAACTATCTATAATGGAAAGCATATCACGTACTTTGAGGATGTCCTGAACAATCTCACACTCGAAACCTCGCTATCAATCATAAAAGTGCTGACTGATACCCTTCGCGGTTTTACAGAAGGCGGTAAGGGTCTCGGAGGCATCCTGGACCTGCTCAAGGGAGACAGCTTCGGTGATATCATGGGAGTCCTCAGGGAGGTTCTAAAAGGAGACGGGCTGAAGAATCTCATAGACGGCCTTGGGACTGTCCTCAAAGAAGTGGTTGGGGGTGAAGGTGGTAGTCTCAACGATAGTCTAGGTGGTTCAAATCTCAAGGATGTTTTTGGAGGCTTGAAAATCAAAGATGTCGTAGGAGAGTTGAAAAATTTGGATTTGAAAGAGTTGGGCCTCGGCGGAATTTTGACGGAGTTGAAGAATTCCCAGTCTTAGCGTCGGTATAAGAACTGTTTGGATGGCGGCTGAGGCTATTGGTCGTTGCACTATATAACACGTTGAATAATTCTAGAGATACCCACTTCGGTTAATATCAGTTAAGGATGGAGCAAAGTTAGCTATCATTAAACGCGATTGCCCACCCATATGTATGAAACTTTACACAAGTTGTGCTTCGTGGACCTCGAACGATAACCATTTCTCATTTGTGTGACGTGACCACTTCATGCAAGGTCTGAACGGCTTGACATTGCAGGCCAGCAGACAGCATGCCTAAAATCAATCTCAAAGACAGCAGAACCCGTAAATGCCAAGAATATCCGTTGATGATAGAAATTCCGTGAAATCTCTCCGCCCTTTTTCATGCCGTTGACGCCTCTCTTCGGCGCCTCGGAACCACCTATATCGACCTCTTGCAAATTCACAGGTACGACCCGACAGTCCAAAAACATATCATACTTCGGGCGTCACAGAGTCACACGCGGAGCCCGCCATAGATTTGTTGGCATAAAACAGTGGTGGAGAAAAAAGAAAAAGAAGTACGTGAGGAAAATTTGGGCAGCGAAATTTGCACGTAAATTAAACGTTTTCAACCGCATCAAACGCCCCGAGACATATAACATCGCAAGCAAATATTATATCACTAGTTCGAGTCGTGTGCTGCCAACCACCAAGATCAGCGTTACGGATCAGCGTTACGCTCAAAAATTTTCAACGCACCGTTGTTCTGCACTGAAGGAAGACATCCCGATGTCAAACCAGTTGATATTGAAATGGTAAGGCACTGATCAACATGCTTAGGGTATGCAGATTGGGTGTATGCGGTTCCCCAGTGTCCGGGTTGCAAAATCCTGCCCAGTTTTTGTGGATTTGATATGTCCCATATCGAACTGCCGTAGCTCCAGTTTAACAGTTCCACGCCAGGTAAGCTACCAAAAGGTCATGCGTGTAGAGGAGGACATATGCTCCTATGCCTTCTGGTATGCTGAACGATCAACGAGATGATTTCAGACCAATTCCTGGGTGTGAGGTGACGTTGGTCGTACTTGCAATTCCCGCTGAAACTGAATAACAGCGCGTGAGCGCGTAGCATGCCATATATTTAAGTTCCAAGAGCACAGCTATGTGAGTCCACAGACATGATGTAAATTCCTTCTTGTTCCTGTCAGATGTTTGTGCTTCATTCACTGGGATGTTCTATCGTTTCAGAAGCAGATCGTCCCGTCCCTACATCCAATCACCACTGACATGACATGGTCTGCAACATGTCCGGATTCCCTGGTATCGAGAGCAGGTACTCAACGATATTAGATTAACCATCTTATCCCTAGGAATTCACTAGGCGCCCCTTTGGTATTTCTTAGCTCGAGAATCCCTTATTTCGTGGAAGTGATACCTCCGGCATAGCACTGTGGGAGATTGACTATGGGCCAAACTTATCCAATGTTTCTTAACGTAGAAAACTTCTTGATCTGTTTGTAATGCTGCATCAGGGGTGCGGATTCTTAGAATGGAGGGTAGAAACGCGGTTAAATTTTCCGGTTTTGGAAATTTATATCATTGCGGAAGCGACGCGACGTTCATGTCGCGTACTTCAGAAGCACAGTTCAACCCACCACCATCGATATTCTAGCCTCGAATGCTATGCAACTTGGCGGAAGGACAAATAAAAGAACGCTGTCCCTTGCGACTGTATGCTCGAAGTTGCCACAGAAGAGCCGCGGACTAGTAAATATTCCGGCGGGTTTTTAAGAAGCAAACGAGATAGGGGTTAAAGTGGACTCGGAAGAACAATACTCGCAAGTATAGTAAGTGGCTGGGCAAACGATATTCCAGATCAAAATAATGTTGGCCTCCGTTCAAGGCTCCCTTTTGTTTCGACATGCTGACCCTTCCTGGTTCTCAGACGGCGTTGCTGTTACTTTCACCAAGAGCTCAGCTGAACAAGCCCTCTGGATGCCACTTCATCAAACTATTGGTGAATGGCCAATTCGCCCCACTATCACCGAGATCACCATCCTCAGGCTCAAGCTGTGCGTCGCATCATAACCGCTTGCATGCGTTTCCTTGAAGACCCCGAAAGTTTCCCGAGGGACCAAACACCCGTGGGACATCAGTGATAGCCTTGGAAGCTCAGTATTGCATGGTGCAATCGGTTCGTGACCCCTGTTCCCAATGATGAGAAGAAATATACCAGAGCCCGATCTACCTCACCCCAGGGCAAACTGAGGAGCGAGAGCCGCAGCGCTCAGTTCTTGGGGGGTTTTGACCGCCATTCCCCGCACTTCCAAGGGGTTTAAAGAGTTATTATTAAACGGCCAGCTCGCCAGGCCATTGCCCTACAGCGTATATCACCGCCTATTAATTGCATGGATATCCTTAGGATAGTAAAAACCGGCAAAGTGTATGCGCCCATTCCTGAAATCAGACCGCTCAGTGTTTTGGACATCGGTTTTTCTCCTCAGCGTTTCCAAATGTCGGAGACTGCCCTCATATCATTTTCCAAAATGGAGGTCTCATCCCATAATAAGGATGGAGACATGTGGGTGATAATCGACCAAGGAATTTATGATATCAGCACGTTCCAAGATGAACATCCTGGTGGTAAAGAGAGTACGTTCCACACTACACACTGCAGCTAGCCAGCCATTCGGAGCCCAACCATTTTATCATGCCCAACTACCCAACCACTTGAAAATTCCATACGTTCCGAAGTCACTTTGCAGCAACTTTATACTCCTTGCGCATCAATTGGACAGAATGCCCTCCTGTACCCCACCATGACGTGATGGAACATTAATACGGATTATCTAACTTGGTGTTTCCCGACCCTTTTTTCCCCGTTAGTCTTGCTCAGCGTGGCTGGAGGCGATGCGACGAAGAAAGTCCACAAATATCACCGGCCGGGCATACTCAGCAAATACAAGGGTACACTCCTCATCGGCGCTGTACAAGAACCCCAGCAAACACGAAAATCGATTTTCGGCCTCCTGAAACGACCATGAGGGGATGTCTGATAACCATGTTGGAAATTATGATTCTCGGGCTCTTCCTTGTTCAGAATACTTGACTCGAACCGCTCTGCTCTCGAGGAGGAATAATGCATGTACTGTCCAATTATGTACAAGTCCCCTTGACTCCACTGTTAAGATTAAGATCTGGCTTGCAAGCCTGCTAGCTTGTACGTGGACAGTTTTCAACGATCCCTCCTCAAGCCTATTGGCTTGGCCCATGCCTAGGACATGCCGATTGATGAGATTTATTCCTTCGAGCCTCATGACATACATTTCGCTTTTTTTTCCATGCAAGACTGTCTGGGGAGCCCCGCATAATCCTGTTCCCAAGCCAAGCAAGCTTCTCTTCAATCCTTCCCGATAGCTGATATGCCGTCTTCACGAACGCGTTCCAAATGTCTTCACTGCGGGGTTTATCGACCACTTTTTATCACAGTTAAGTAACTTCGGGCTGTTCGGAATCAATGGTCACATTTCAACTACATACCAAGGCTACATAATTTTTAAAAAAGGAAAGATTCTGGGTTTCCGCCGGGGGAGCGAATACGGTGGCTTCTTAGAATAAAGTAAGCAGAGCAAATGGAAAATTAAACTACACGTGAACTCCGCATTGGACGAAGATCCCCTTTGCCTCTCGCTTTGATCAGGTCCAGTCCAGATGCGTGTTTCTCAGTCCTGTATCATACCAAAGCCCAAAGGAAGACCACACACTCCGTAGCATGACCAATTTCCGGGGCAAATTGAAATAATCGTGGCAAATTCACGCTGCGGAGGGGGAGAGAGGGGCAAGAAATGAGGGACCAAGCTACAAGAAGGTGGAAAACCGACAGATGAGAACTAGTCAAGCGACAAGCTGCTAGCTAACCAGGCCAGTGGAACTAAATGTCCAGCAAGGTTTCCTGGCTGTAGCAGATACAACGCTCAAATGCAAATCCCAAATCAGCCCAAGCCGCAAAAGCCGACAAAATTGAGGTCCTCTGAGGTTCCAGTGACTTCGCGCATCCTGAAGCAACCTGACCAGTACCTAATGCGTATCACTAGCTCGCAGGTTGTAGACTTCAGAACCCGGCTTATTGGGATTGTTTTGTTTTTTCCCAGGCAATATCCAACTAAGTGGGGTCCAGGTCTTATTAACATGATGATATCAATTCCGTTCATTCCTAGTCCTGTGCAGAGCGGTGATATTTGACTACTTGAACTTCTAGCTGGCCTCCATCTTGGAGCAGGAAAGGCTGTATAACATTCCTCCTCTTTGACACCGCCCCTTTTCTTCTGCTTTGCAGGTTTCCTTCACAATTTATACAGTTTGTGGATTCGATGACCTCTTAATGCTCCATTTTTCGAATAGACCACCTCCTCTTGACCCTGTGCTCGTTCAATATTTTTTCCCTCTTCTTCTGCGCCTTGATGACGTTGGAACTTGACGCGCATCGATTGGGCTCCTAGCCTATGATATTGGCCCTGTATACCCCATTAACTGCGCATTTCCCGTCCATCATGAACCATCTTTTGTTATAGCCACATTTCCTAGTCATATTATACCTCCTTTCTTTGCTTGTCCTTTCCAATCAACGGGATACGGCAGGGCATACCCGCTTCATCGTGTATACCACACTTCACTCCTTGTATCGGTGTCGGCCCGTCAACCCAACTCCATCCATTGATACATTTCAGGCACATAGAGGGGTATTTGTGTGCGGGCACATGAAATATGTATAGCTGAATATATATATATATGTGTGTGTGTGTGTGTATGGCGAGTTGACCGCCATGATGGCCCCCTGGGGGGCGGGGCCTAATGCTTGGGTGGTAGACTCCTCGTCACCAAAAAGAAACTCCGATGCTTTCCTCGCATGCATCCCCTTCACCTATACAATATGCATGACACCAAAACGTTGAATATGAGAAATTATAGGAAACAATTCCAAATACTGTTGCAATAAAGGAAAGGTATGTGCGACAATGTGGCGGGACCACATGAAGAAGGATATATGAAACGCGACAGAACTCTAGAAGAACAATGAAAAGGATAGCGCGAGCTTCGATCTATATCCCGCCGGATGAGCCAACCATCTCTTGCGCGGTTTCCCGCTCCACCCTTTTCCAGTGGTCCTTCTATGCAGCCAAATACATCGTCGCGATGGAAGTTCCATTCCATTGCCTCATTTCGGATTTTGTGTGCCGTTCGAGCGGTTAGATGTATTCGTAAAATGGAACGAGAATATACGGTATGAGAATCCCAATAAGCTGCCCCTGGTTGAATATTTATGGAACGACCGGCGTTGGGGACTGGTAAAACGAGATCGAGGAAAATAAAAGAAACACGCTGAATAAACCTGATCGCAGCGAAAGAGAGAGAGAGAGAGAGCAAGTGTATGGCAGAGGGAGCTGTTCGTCACCCCGTATCTAAAAATCCCGGAAGTCTACCATACTCCGCTGTACAACCAGAGAGGTCAGTTCTGTCATCGATTCCAGTTGCCCGGGGCCCATGGATACTGAGGATTTCCGTCTCCGGTTTGATATGGCCCGTGGTACAGGCCGGGGACATTGGCATGAGGATACACGACACCGTCATCCAGTTGCAGGTCCGGTCTCGATAGTCCCGCGGGCCGTTCTCCAGTTGGCATGAATGAATTTGCGGCTTCAATGCTGAGATAAGTTGGGTTACCATTTGGCTCATTGGCGGTACGTTCAGTCACCATTCCGAAAGTAGCTGGGTATGAATGGTTAAATTCAGCACCTGCCGCCTGCAATGGCCATACATTTGCACTTCCATAATAAAAGGAGTATGGAACATGAGGTCCCCCTATCGATGGTTCAAGCTTCACGCAGTCGAGTTCTGATGGAGATGCAGAAGCGCTCTTGCTTGAGGGAGAAAATTCAACTGAACTGGCAGGCTCTGGGGACAATGTATCCGTTACGACAGAGCCAGCCAATTTTGGGCGGCCTTTCCAGCACAGTGTAGGAGATGAACTCTCTCCAACTATCTTCTCCGACGCCTCTTCAGCTTGTTTTATCAATCCTAACCTATCCAAAATGGCGTGGGTGCACGGATTGCCATCCACAAGATCGATTGGATCCCCTGGGAAGCACTCATTGTTTATGCAGTGGGTGTATAATTGCTGTAGCGCCTTCACTACCAATTCATGGTGCGACTCGAGCATTTCGACAAAGCTATGACATAAATAAAAACAAAAGACAACATATTTGTCAATCCTTTGTCGACGAGAGAAAGCAAACGGCACAAAAGAGGAATGTAAGTTCTCACCCTCTCGAGTACGCCTTGGTTTGCGTTGCCTTTCGTTCACGAAAGAGACATGGATGATTGTACGCCGCACAGCGGTAACACGGCTGGTTTCCGTCGCACTGGAAAAATTATGAGCCCAATGGCCTTTCAAGGACAACAATAAAAATGATGGCGGCGTTTTATGAGTGGACCTTTGTCTTTTTTACCCTGCAACGGTCGCAGGCCTTGAGAACATGTTTTCGTTTCGCCCTAAATATTTGATGCTGGGTCCCGCCTTCAGCAATATGCTGCGATGAGCCGAAGCACGAGAACGATGCCATCGTATTGGCAGCGGAATGAGGCTCCGGAATGTTGGTTGGAATATGGAGCTTTGGAAAAAGGGTAGGTGGTTGCGGCATTGGGGCGTCCTGCTATTGAGGAATTACGTGCAAGCACAAGGGATAATAAATAAGGGCGATGGTAAATAGGGGAACTGAATACGTGCCAGCGAGGCCCCACGGAAAAGGTAGAGTCGCAGGGAGAGAGGAAACATAAGATATAGAAAAGAGCTGACAACGATTATAGGGAGTGACAAGGCCAAGTTCCCCTTTCTGCACCCAACCCGCCTTTTCTTTCCCACACCATTTCTTCCTCGTACTTAAATATAGTATAGTACAAAGCTGTGACGTGGAAATAGCTCCGGTTATGATGACATCGGAATATTTGACGCCAGGTATTACTTCCACCCTCTTTTCCCATCCCACCATGGCGCGCCCCGTCTCATTCGAAGCAACACAGGGAAGTCTGAATTAGTGCGCCTTTCATTAGGGGCGAGGGCTGTGGTCTGCGCAGTAATACCGCTGCGTTTTTTGGTGTCAGCGTGACTTGCACCAAAGCATTGCGTGGGGTATTGGGGTATGGACACGAAATATCCAAAGCGGCCCGACCTGACCCCAAGGTGAAGCGGGGCAGTGAGCTAAGATTTCGACAAAATCGGAGTTAGTGGATGAATGCTGTCTGCCTCTCTGCAGGGTGCTGGGGTTGACATCTTGGGCATCAATCGTCGAGGGTTTACAGCAACTCATGGTGTCTCTCCTCCTCTCGGCCGCCATGCAATAACTCAACCAGGGCCTTCCTATGGAACACCGTGAAGGTAGCTCTCCGTGCTAGGGAATCTGATCATCTATGGTCAAGCAGATGAGGGGAATTGAGGGGGACTCATGCTATAGACACGAAAGATTTTAACACGCAACATTGCATCGAAAATGATAGGCAGGCAGAGCACCGCACCCTTTTGAACCAGACGGATATTCCACAGTTGCCCCAATTGATGGGCCTATTTTGAATACCCGAAAATTGCCCTTGGCAGCCTGTGAAGTTTGGCCCACTAACCTTAACAGACAGCCTTCGAGTTGTTTGCTGTTTGACTCAGCCTACAGTCCCGTGTTTCCCTTGATCTAACTACATAAATCTGGTCATCTGAATTTTTTTACTATTATTCGGTCCAGATACCATCTCAGCAACCAGATATTAATGGCCAGGGAAGCGACGACAGTGGAAAATCCCCCAAAAGGGGCGGGCTAGGTGTTTTGGATGCCAATCAGTATGCACACACACACATATTTGTAAATATGTAGCCGGATACTGCCAGTGCTCGCGTTTTCTTCATAGAGACAGGCTGGAACGTTGAGAGGCTGGAAAGCTCTGTGGCTTAAGACACCACACCGTTCTTGATCTGAGCATATAAATACCCCCTACAGCAAAGCTTGCATGCCCCAGTTCCACCCAGGAGAGTTGACAAATTCTCTACAGACACACCCAAGTTACGGAGGCTCAACGCACAGTCACATGATTACTCGCTTGCCGTCTCTGCTCGCAAATTTTCGCTCGTCGACGAAGCGCGGAGGCGGGGATACTGTTGAAAACCGATGGCGGCAGCTGGCGTAGTAGCAACATGCAGGCAGGCAACCCAGGATATGGTTGGCATCAAAGTGCTGCCTTTGGGAATACGACATCTCAGTTCAAACTCACACCTGCAAATCAACGTGCATGCTGTACGTTAAGCATTACACCTCTGGTTTCTGCTACCGAGGGGCGAGTAACCATTTCCCTCCCCAAGGCGGGCTGTTGATAGATGTGAATATCCGAGAACGGAAAAGGCCTTGACGCCCTGTTTACCCTCTTAAATTTGGTCTGCTCGAATGAGATTTACATTAGGGCTGACATGAAGGTACTATCTTTCACCGTTCTCAGAGCGGCTAGTTGCATAAACTACAAGGAAATAGTTTTCGGCCGGGTCACTATATGTCGTCAGAAAACACAACATTCGGCTGAGCAGATAGGATAAGACTCTTAGTCCATTCATCACTACGCAGCCTGGTTAGAAGTATTGTTTCCGTGTCCCTCCGTGGCGCCTTTTTCCAACAGTTCATGCCGCCCTGTTCGCTTTCTAAATATGCTTGGCATGCACTTGCATCCCTGTGCGATATCGATACAACAAGTTGAAATGTCAGGAAGGCTCCCGGATTCACGTTAGATTTTATTTCTTTTTTTTCTCTTCCCCGCCCCCCTCCCTTCCCCCTGTCTGCGTCCAATATGCAAGGGAGCAGAGTGGCCTGAGAGAGTTAATCTGAACAACAAAACGGCGAGTCTGCTAATTTAGTGTGCATACTCCAGGATGCCATCCAGTGCCGACGCCTACGCCAAACTGAACGTGGTGGTTGTTCTGACAGAAAAATTAGGGAGGAACGGGAGCATCTTTCTGTGCGCGGTACCCTCCTTGCTCACTTCCCCTGTAAACGCTGCCTTGGGGAATTAATCCATAAACCTGAAGTGTATGCTCTATGGCGAGGATGGGAGCTCATCATGAGCCGCATGTGACAAACATAACCGAATTCTAGTGACATTCTCGGGTTACCTTCAGCGGTTGCAGAAATCCAAGGGAACGAGTTCTTCACGTTCGAGAGACCGAGGTGGTGCGGTTAACTCGGCGCAAAGGCCCATTAAACGCATTACCCCGCGGGCGGGTCGCGGTTTTTGTCCTGCGCATACCATTGGAGCTTCCAAGGACAGCGAAGGCCCATGTTTATCTTTGCGATTCTTATTTTGTTTTAGCTTCGGTAGCTCTCCTACTGGTAACCGACAAATCTAACCCTGCAGGATCTCCGCCGTCTTGTTGCCTCGTTGCGGAGATCATGGATGATATGCTTTGGTGATGTCCCGCAGTACATGTTTTGCAGCAGCATGTAACAATGTTCATCCTCAACTTAAACGATCTTATTTCCTGCGCTACCTCCAGGTCCAGATATCCGGACAGAAAAAAGCCACAGAAGCTTTGCATCCAAGGAAAGAGTGGAAAGCGAAACATCAAACACGATAGACGACAACAAAAGACGTCACGAGATACGACCGACGGCTAATGAGAAGATGCAGACGCTATGATCGACCAAAGAGCTTCGACCATCGGCTGTCGAACCACCGCTCTCTCCGTAACCTTGCAAAGTTAAATTCCGCATTTGCCAGCACGCGGTACAGTATCGCCTCTTGTCGTTTTATTTTCTTTTTACATGGCTTTCCTTGGCCACTCTTCACTCAGAAGGATCCGATATCCTCAACTTTAGGGAAGCCATAGCGTCAGAGAAGCAATATCAGACAAGCCAGCAGCGATGGTTGGAATAAAGAGAGGTTTGGGGCCATAGACCCCTAGCTACGTACGTTGTGAACTTGATCATTTCGGTGTTTTTGGAAGCCTACATTTCATCGATTTGTCGAACTGGAGATGAATGAGGCGCAGAATCGGAAAGCGAGGAACGGAGGTACGTCCAGCATATGGGAAGGTGTGCTGCTGAGATTTGTCCTCCACTCTACAGGAAACATGCAGTTAAGTAAACGTGGGGGTTTTCACTCGCGTAACAAGGCCATGCAGACATGAAACAGTCGAACTGTAATGGCAGGAGTGTATTGGTTTTGTGAGATGAACTATCATTGGCATCAAATCGGTCCATTTTTCGGCAGCTACAGGACTAAAAGATCCCAGATACCAAACCAACGGGGGGGCTAAACAGAGCAGCGGAACTTAATTAAAAAGTCGGCCGCACCTCACTACTTAGTTCATTAACTTTAGAAAGGAGGAAAATTGCCGCACCCACACGGGCACAGCACCATACGGTGAACTCATGTAATGATTACTACATTCCTTGGTTCGGTGCCCAACTCAAAAGTCCAATTAAGCGGAGAAAAACAACTCGACCTGTTGACGCCGTCCACGTCAACATGTAACTTCACTACATCTAGGGTGTCCGTTGACGGGGGAAATGGGGTGGGAGAAGGACGGATGGAAAGGTAGTGAGACAATTCGAGGGTTGATAGTAGCTGCGGAGAGACAGGCGGTTGTAGGGTTTCAACCATCCCCCGTTAGTTTACGAGGATACTTGTTTGTGGGTTGCAACTAGGAGGAGATATTTCAAATTGTGAAAAGCTTCTTGCCCTGGCGCATGTTCAGCTAGTTAGAATCCAACGGAAAAAGAGAAACCAACAGTGGGGAGAGCTTAGTGCAAATGTACAGTACATGTACAGTAAGTTATATCACGTAGGAACATAACTTCGGCAATATGACGCCCATCCGGGTAGCTATACATCCCAGCTAAGTTATCAAAAGAGTAAAAGTCAACTGCTAACTCTGCTCAAGCATGACACTAGCTTCCCCGTGGGCTAGATGATCAAAGCTCTCCTCACTCGCCGCTGTCGTCGGTGGGCTAGGCGGGTCAAAGGGACCCTCGTTATGATATTTCTCAGCGACCAACGTGCTTTTAGTCTCTCGGCTTTGTCCAGTGTTAAAGGCTGCTGTAGATGAAGGATCATCCGCCCATTTTCTGTCGCCTATATATTCAAATGCATCCCCAACACCACGAACATCCTTCAATTTCTGTCGCGATTTTTCCCGTTCCGCAAACTGGAATGGGTCGGCTCCATCTTCATCATCAGCATCTTCTGCCGGCGGAGGAAGTAAATTCCTCAGATGCCACCCACCCAAAAACATACCATCCAGGTCAGCCGACTTGCGCACTCTTAACCACTCTTCTAGATTGTGCCCGTACATTTGGCTTATTTCCTTCCGTCCAGTACCGAAACCGAAGTTCTTGGCCCAATGCGGGCGTCCACCCATCTCTCGCATTAACCACTCGAACGCCTCGTAGTACCTTGCCATACAGGGTGGATCCCGCAGATGCGGACGGTAAAGAGTCGCATTGAGAAATAGCGTGGGTCCCGATACGCAAGTTGGGTCCAGATAAGGGCGTGGCGTGTTGGTTTTGGATGTATCAGAGACGCGCACTTCAATGGGAGCATGTACCCAAAGCCCTTCGGAATTGAAGGGGATCTGGGCGGTAGCTGGATCACCATTTAGCCAGGCCGAAAGTCGAGTGATAGCTTCCGGTCCCTTTTCTAATGGTAGTGCCCACTCATTCACGAACTGGGAGTATAGGCAGTTCATGAGCAGGCCTGTTCGACCAGGCTCCACAGCCGAAGTGACCAGTTTACCCGCCCTAAAACCATATTGCATACCGAAGACAAACCATTCTACCCAGGGGAGAATCCGTGGGCAATAATTGGAGAGATATAATAAGCTATGGTAAATAAAATTACCAGCACGGCCACCGTAGAAGTTGGCTGGTGGCTGGCGGAGGGGTAGTTCTGTTTTATCCGCGCGCCAGACGATAGCCCGCTTCCAATACGGCAGCCACCAGACGCGCACATACTCCGAAGATGTCCAGAGACCCGTATCCCACGATTCTAGTACTTGTGGTAACTTCTGTACAGATTGCTGCCATGCAATTTTAAAGCTTGGCACCGTCTGTAGTGTCATTTCCGTAATGATGCCGATTGCGCCCAGCGATAAGAGGGCGGCTCGGAACAGCTCCACATTGCTCTCAGCACTACAGCGGACCACCTGCCCATTAGCTAGGAGGATGTTCAGCGCCAGCACGGACTGTGACAGCAGTCCGTATCTCAATGAGCTGCCATGGGTCCCCGTCGAGATCACGCCGGCAATGCTTTGCTCGTCAATGCTGCCTAGATTTGGCAGCGTGAGGTCGTATTTTTCCAGCTCGACACCAAGATCACGCAGCCGTATACCCGCCTCGACCGTCACAATCCCCGTGTCGCGCGAGAAGGAGAGAATACGGCGGAAATTGTCGAGGTTGATGAGCCAGGCGGAGGTGCAGGTGAGGTCTGATGGCGAGTGGGCGCTTCCGACTGTGACGAGTCGGCGGCGACACCGGCGGGCGAGCGTGACAGCTTTTTGAAGCTCTGCGACTGACTCGGGCTGTATGTAGAGTTCTGGGCGCCAGTAGAATGTTTTCGCCCATGTGTGATGTAGGTGGGAGGATGAGGCACGGAAGGGGATGGCGGGGTCAAGTTTTGAGAGTTCATGCGTGATGTGGGGGTCCATGGTGGTGGACATGCGTATTAGCTTAACGTATTGACAATCGGCGAAGCAAAGGGAGATCAGAGAATTCGATAGTGATAGGAATAGGGTATTTTGTGGTCCTAGATTGGATTTCCTTGTGGTATGGTATGGTGTGATGTGAATAGACCTTGGCTGCTGAAGGCTTGCCGCTTCAGTGCATTGTGTTGGATGGCGGAAGAGAAGTTGTGGCAACGCGCGCGCAGTAGCTCATGATGATGGCAGGGATACAGAATGCACACTTCGCCCTCTTAGCCCTCTGAACACTGGATATACTAGGTGTTTTGCAGGGTCGCGTGTGAAAAGGGTCCAACTCTGTGCCTAGGTGTGAATGTTGTCACTGATGAAGTTCGGAAGTGAAGCTCGCCGAGGTGGTTAGAAAATATTTAGTGAGGGCTAGCAACGCCAAAAAAAAAAAAAAGAGCATCCAAGTCAAGTGGTGGTGCAGGCCAGGTGGATCAATATTGGGAAAATAACCGGGCAAAAGAATGTAATTATGGGATGTTATACGTCATATTTCTATCTTTACATGATTTATTTTATCCTCTTCTGCTGTGGCACTGCACACCTAACATGATGTTCCACCTGCTATGGAGCAAAGGTTGATAGCTGTGATTCTCATTCAACCCCACAGTAATCTGTACGTACCTCATTTTCAGAAGAAGAATGTATTGTTGTTTGTTCATAAGGCGATAGAAGTCGTCTCTTGGTTTTTCTACATGTAAAGAAACAGCCCCCTCGCCAGGGTCTTCAACCGCCTCCCCGCACCCGAAGAAACACCAATGCAATGCATGTTGTGACCCTTTTACACACGCCCGAAAAAGCCGAGATCAGCAATAAAAAGGGGGAATCTTCCTATCCGCTGTCATGCACATAATTGTTTAACAGGAAACAGCCAACCAATAAGAGAAGCAAAAGTCAAACTAGAAACAAAAGAAGAGAATAAAAAACAGAAAAATGCAGCAGCGAGATCACATCACAATGAAGAGCCAAAAAGAAAAAAAAAAAAAAAAAGCCGTGAAAATGAGTTCCGATATGGCCATAATTAGAAATTAATGCAAGAAAATGGAATTAATAAACACGAAACAAGTCTATAATGAAGAGGCGGCTAGCTGATTAACCTCCTTCAAAACGGTGAGCAAAGTGAAGGAAACAAATATAAAATCACCGAATAGCTTCAATAGCAGCGTTGAGAGGGATAACAGTGGGCGTCTTTCTTGGAGATACCATTCCCCTGTCTTCCCACTTTCTGAATGCCCGCTTACATTCGTCTGAAAGTCCGTAAATCACGACACTGCTGTTGGGCAGGAATGGCCGGTCTTGCAGAGATACAGCCATGATGCTGTACTCCTGCGCGAATATCAACGCGGAGGCGAATTCTGCGGATCGCGCGTGGGCTCGATCACCAACAATACTACAAAGAGTGAGTATATGGAACGGTTAAAAAAGGTTCCAGAATTGAAGAATATGGGTTTTACTTACACAAAAATCTCAAAGAAGGTATCCAAGATATGAATGTGATTCGGGTCGAGATCGCGCTGGCAGAACGGTTCGATTTCCTGCACAATGTCATTCGGCCTCGTTACGGGCGAAGAGGTCCCACGACGGCTCCAAAAGCCAGACCCAAACCTCTGTCCAAGTTCAAAGTCTACGCGGTAGAGCCGGCAGCAATATTTCCCATTTGTGGGCTTCAATTGCCAATGATCTGCCGTTTGGCCTATGGTCGGTTGGAATGTGTCCGGAAAGGTCTCGAAGAATCCCGGCGGTTCCTTGCCTTCAATGACCTCCTCGATTTCACCTGTTAAGCCCAGGTCCATTCCTATAAGTCTGGCGCAGCCCAGCTCATCAGCTGTACTTCCACTACCTTGCCAGAGGTACAGCTTGCCGAATCTAGCAGAGATTAGGTACGGATAGCCGGAACATAGGCTCGCAGCTGCCAGATCGACTTCATCAAAAGCAATCTGACCCATATGTCGGCGGCCACAGAGCATATACATTGCAGAAGAATTGGTGCGGCTCCCCGAACCACGGCGCGTGATGATGATGCCGCCAAGCGCTTGAATGAAACTTGGCGCCTCTTTCCCTTGCTTTACGAGCTCAAGTTTACAGCTATTGTCCCGGGCAACCTTGCGAGCAAATAGCTGTGCATCCTCAATGGCAGCCTCAGCTACTTCATCGCCGCACCAAAGATGAACTTGAGTGGTTTTGGAACCCCCTGCTACATCGAAAACATGCACGCATAGATACATGCTCTGTTCAAAGAGTATATACCCTTGGTTAGCTGGAAGATCCTTCCTCTTGCCATCGCCAGTGATTTCCCATATTTGCTTCGATATTGTGCTGATTTTGGGATATACATCCGGTCGTGACGTTAATACCGACTGAGGGTCGACTTCGACTTTATCACTTGCTTTTGGCATAGCGTCGAAGAAACTTGAGAATACATTGACTGCTTCCGAAGACTCAGGGAATGGCGATGTTTTGGAGCCAATCAAGGACGGCTTTTGTCTAGCAAGCGTGGGGCTAGATGGTTTCGGAGGCACAGGAGGGGAGTCGATACGTTCGGGTGGGAAGGGAGGAAGGCTCTTTTGCCGTAGAGAATCCGCTGCTGGGGGAGAAATCGCAGCAGGTTTGGGAGGCGGACTCGGCTTTCCCTCAGACTTGAAGCTGTCACTGGAAGTGGTTCTTCGTGGAATTGGGGTCGGGGGAAGAGGGTCGACATCTACGTATTTTTTCGAAGAAAGCAATTCCAACTTGGGCTCAGACCCGTGGTTTCCGGAATCGGTTCTTTGAGGGCCATTACTAGTAAGTGTGGACTTCCTGAGATCAGGAGACTTCGAGGACACCAGTGGCTTATCTTTGGTTTGTTTGAGTCCACTTTGTGTGAAGGGAGCATTAGCCGCGTCCGACTCCCTCCTACTAGACGGGAACCCTCTGAGTAATGATCTCACATCTTCTTTGGTAGGTGAAGCATCTAGGCCGAATCTATCACTACTAGAGTTGGTGTCAGACAATTGCAACGATGTCACTACTTCGATTTTTGAGGGCGGTTTGTCCTCATTCTGCTGTGGATTCGGCTCAGACTTTGTAGACTGTGGCAGCCTTCTTCTGGGTCCCTTTGCTCGACCTTTTGTGGCGTGTGTCAACTTCCCTGGTGTAGATGGCTCAGACGACCCAGAATGTAAGGATGTTGGCAGTGATGATTTATCACTCGAACCGCTAGATGGCCCGTTACTAGAAGGAGGTCCGCGGGATAAGAGGCCTGCTAAGGCAGGGTTCAGCCTATCAGCAAGTTTCCCCGTACCGGAACGTGCACGTGAAGAGATGGGTTGCCCTTGACTAGCGCTCTGATTGTACGTCGACGCAAAACTTGACACTTTTGAGGGCTGGTCAGGGCTGACTCGATCTCTATTCAATTTCGTCGTCGTCGATTGTGGCAAGGAAAAATCAGTCTTTTGATCTGGTTTTGCGGTGGCAACAGCGAATTTTCCGGAGGATGAATTTGGTGAATGCTTGCCTAACTCAGGTTTTCCATCTTCTGGGCTATTCTCCGAAGGTTTTGAGGTAGTCGACTGGAGGTCCGGGGTAGCAGCAGGGACGACATTGCTGCTAGGGGCCTGAATATCCGACCCAACGGCTTCAGACAGCTTCACTTCTCTTGAAGGACTTCCAGCGGCGGGCTTTTCAGCTGGATTCAAGAATGTGCCGTTCCCCGAAAAGTTAGTAACAATGCTTCCACTTCTAGACTTTGTCATGTTTCTCCGCCTTGCAATGGCCTCCGGGATCTCAGGCGACGGTTTGTCCGGGGAAGGAGTCCCTCTATCTCCAATAGTTGGACGTCGGATCGAACCTCCAACAGCTTTCATTGCCTCTTTCTGTTTAAGAATACTTTCCTTGAATTCGTCCACTTTATCGGACCTCTTGGGTCCTCCCGTTGCGTTCAGACCGGCTTTGCCTCGTAGAATATTATCTTTCAATAAATCGGGTGCAACATAATTTTTCGTTTCGGTCCTCCTTAGCTTTCCAAAAACATTCTTGAACTCCGGCTCATCTTTGTTGGAAGCTTCATCGGCTATTTCGCGACGGCGCAAGTTCGCTCTGAAGTCATTTAATGGAGGTGTGGAAGACTTCAGTTTCGGTGAAATCCCACCAGTTGACGGTTTACCTAGTGATCCTATAGGTGACGCTACCGCTGGACTATCACTAGTGTGTTTGGGAGAACCGATAACCCCTGATTTCAGGCCATCAAGCTTCTGGGGTTTTTCAGGAGCCTGTGCTTCGCCCGCCATTGTGTCAATGCGTAGTCTTCCATTATCGGATTCTAGAATGCTACGTGGCTTTGGGTGGCTAGATTTCGCGATGTTTAGGGCATCCTGATTTTCTGATTCTCTGGAAGATTGGGATAAAACGCCTTTCGATTCTGTTGGAGGTTGGTTCTCCTTTTGCGCTGAGAATTTTGGAGATCCTGGTCTTCCCAAATCGATACTCGCTTTGTTATGCCTGAGTCTATTACTTAACCCTTTCTTCCATTCAGGTTCCTCTTGAAACTGCGGTTTGGGCTTGGGAGAATCTGGTTTGTTTAGCGCACTCTCCAACCAAGTGGCTTTCGTTGGACTCCATCGCCGCGAATCCATTGTCTTTGATGGGCTAACAGGCAAGTCCGACGGCCTGTCTCCCGCATTGCTAATCGAGCCGGATCGCGACAAGGGCCGGGAAGGAAGCGACGGTTTCACGAAAGCATCATTGGGTGACTTCGAACGTTCGAGGTCTCCCTTCGCATGCTGGCGAACAGTTGCTGCTTCGCTATGGCTTGAGCCAGGGCGTGATCCTGGAGGATGAGGCGCTTCATCGCTTGCTTCTCTGGATAGAGTTGTGGGCGTCTGGAAGACTGGCTTGGGGGCTACACTGCCTCGACCCTGTTGGTTGCTCCATCTCTTTGAAACGCTATCAGATCGCTTCATCATAGCACTTTGCACAAACCCACCCAAACCCTTCGTTGGAGAAGAGGGTCGATCCGCAGCAATCCGACCTTGAGATGGGGACATTGCAAGACGGTCCGCTGCCTGAGGGTCATTTGCAGTGAAAGACGCACGCGACTCTACTCTCTGAGTGCTGGACAGCGGAACCGGGGACCCTAATCCACCAGTCGTAGACGTAGAAGAAATGCTAGAGTACCTGTTTCCCAGGCTGCTGGTGCCATATATAGAACTGGCCCTGGACGGAGACCCTGAACGTTCACCAGTATGATCGTTGTTCATTGCCTTCTCAGAGTCTACCGTCGACTCTCTACTCAAACCTGGCAACTTTGTGTTCCCGCTCATCACAAAAACATCCGATGTAGAGCTATCTTGGGCGCGTCTATATGCAGGAGATCCAATTCCGCGATCAGCTGTCTGTCGAAACCAGGTGGGGTCCTTTGAAGCCAGCGACTGGGCGATGTGAGATCGGGAGGGAGTTGGATCCGCGTCCGGTGTTGCAGTAGACCCCAAACGCGTTTCGACAGTAGATTTAGGCGAAGGAAAGGATGGAAACGGCACCGTACCAGCATCGATATCTCGAGAGCCAGGCCGTTGCTGCCAAGTCAACCCTCGCGAGGAAGGCCGTGATGAGGTCGATAGTCTGGCAACGTTACGCGCCAGATCGTCTGTTTTGGCCACATCAGAATCCCGCATTTCCCCCACTGCTGGTGTAGTATCGGAAGTTTCTTTTTGTGGGGATGGGAGAAGTGTTAACGGAGGTTCAATTGACTGTGCGCGTATGGGAGAGGAGTGAGACATGCTTCCTGCCAAAGGGGAGGTATTGTAAGGGCCGGGAGAGTCTTTGGTTGGGGATATGGATCGGGCACGCTCTGCGTTGACATAGAAACATGAGCTGTGTTAGCCAGGAAATTCCAAAATGTCGTGTTATTGATTGACTTTTTTATTGCCGGTGTCCCCTCAGCAGAGGAGGGGAATTCCACTTCCCGAGTAAATAAATAAACCCTCAAAACCGGGGCGCTGAATGGCAAGGGAAATAGGAATAACGCAAACTTACCAGCTCTTCTAGCCTGTCTCTCTTTCCGGCCTTGTATGATCTCTTCCTCTAGCTTTCTAGCGCGCTCTTCGTCTTCCTTGTCGCGCTTGTTGCCCAGCTCACGGATGCGGTCAAGAAAGTCGTTGACATCTTCAGATCCATCCGCCTCGGTCCCGCGCTCCATGGCTCACGCTACCTACCTGCAAATCGACAAAGGGAGGGGGGAAACCAAGAAAACGTCTTGCACCAGACACGGACAATGAGGCATCAGAAAATAACAAAATTCCCTCTTGTTCCCGGGGTTTTTTGGGGGAATGGATGGTCGTGGGCAAGGAAGAGAGTGCGCCTCATTCTTGTTCGTCCATGCCCGATCACCTGTCTTACATAATGCGGCTAACTGCCCAATGGACAGGAACAAGAACGAGGGTTAAGACTGATGGGATAAGGAAGAAATGGTTTTTACATTTTCCAAGGCTAGTTAATTATTGTGTCTAAATACTACTAGGACAAACTGTTCGGATGATTAGAATAATATATACATTTTCTCACTCGCAAACCCGTGGTCCTGCTTGAATGATTGCCGCAGAAAATCCACTGAAGGACCCGTCAAAACTCGGCTCCGAGCCAGGAACCAGAACACAGATCCAGCACAAAATTCAGGAGGGGTTATTTAAGTGCAGGTCTGTAACTAGCTAGCAGGGCGTTGTCCAAGTCGAGCTCCAGGGACAGCAGCCAATTCTGGACTGGTCGGGTGGTTTTGAAGCGTCTCTCATGCGTTCGCTAGTTTTATTCTCGTTGTGATTATACTTGTCAGCTTGCTGAGCTTGGAAACGCGATGGTTGTTTATTTATATATAAGGTTCTCATCCGTTCACGCTTTTTTTTTAAGCTTCGGTTAGGGATCTTTGTTTTGCCTCGCGAAGGGAAGGGTGTGATAAAATATAGGAAACGCAAAAACGGAAACGGCGGGAAAGCTGAGACGATTTGGCATGCGAAGTAAGGCGCTCTGCAACCTGTTGCATCAATTTATTCCCTCAATATAATATTTAAGTAGGTTAGGGGTTTTGAAGCCGAGCACCCCAGTGGCCGCTCTAGAAGTTGCGATATAAAACCTCGCCTCCCGAAAGGAAAAAAATGGTATCCAAAAAAGATAAACGGATCAGTAAAGGAAAAGTCTGTCCTTCGCATCTTGCACTACCCATTCGAGCCCCTCGTTCAGGTTAATGCCTGTCATTGCACTGCATGGGAATATTGTCCACTTGTGTGTCTTGATCGCATCAAGTTGTAGCGCCTACCCTCCCGTAGAAGCCCATCTCAGCAAATTCATAATATCAATGTACTATGTAGACGACACAGGAAAGGATCCAAGTCACACATACCTCTCGAATATCATCTTTGTCCATGCCCCCGTCGACATCGGTCTTGTTCAAAAAGACGAGCAAACTAGCGCCCATAAGTCGCTTTTCGTAACTTTCGTCAGCTCCACCAATCAAATGTGCGTTCTGGATAAAAATAAACTGGTTGCAATTTTCTTAAACTTACCTCCTCTTGCAGAAGCCCAGCGAGTTCCTCTCTGCAGTCGTCGATTCGGAGTCGATCCGTGGCATCAACCACCCAGATCAAAGCGTCGGTCTTTTCGAAATAATTTCTCCAGTACGACCTCAATGTCTTTTGCCCTCCAACATCCCCTTCATAGGCAAAATAGGCCAGATTAGAGTTTCTGTTTTTTTGCTTCTTCTTTTTTCCCTGGCTCGCTCGTAAGTTCAGGATGAAAACTTACATATGTTTAATTTGTACCTATATTTGATAACAGATGGCCAGTCAGTCCACTTGGAGTTTATTCAAAGTACTTGCTCAACATGACAAACCACTATACTTACCCTTGGAAATCAATGGATTTGATGATAAAGCCCAGCGTTGGACTAACAGTGGTGACATCCTCATTCATAATCCTCTTGACAATGGTTGTTTTGCCTGCATTATCAAGCCCTCTTCTTTCAATCAGCGGCAAAGCTTCAAGACCATACATAATGAAGGGGAAAATGGACTTACAGCATCAGGATTCTCATTTCCTTGTCCTTCAGTCGTGCCTTTCTCAATATAGAAAGCATTTTGGCATGCTTTTTTGCAAGTGTCTCTTGCTAACGTTTGGATGTTGCAGAAGTCAAGGAGATTTTTGATGGAGGGTTTTGTGAGATTTCTCTCAAAACTAAATATTTATGTCCCGCCCAAACCCAACCACCGAATCCTAGACTTCAAAAACCTATATCTCTGTCAACGTCGCATTTTCAAAATAGGGAAAAAAAACCAGAAGAAGATTTAGCTAGGTTCAATTATGTTTAATTGATGACCTGTATCTTTTTTTTTTTGGGATACTGTCGAGCATATTTCTTATTTTCACTATTTATCTACAGGGTGATGATATGTTTGCTCTCTGATATTTCCCAGCAGTGACACTGCCTACCTATTCACCACATCACCACATCTTCAACCAAGCATCCACCAGCCATCAACCATCGGCCATCGGAAATACTTTTTCTCCCGTTGAGTTGATCTAATTGTATGCCGTGAAAAACATTCCACAATGTCTTGCTTCTATTGATACCTACAGCTACAAGACTTTCCAACTTCTGGGTTGGTTTGGTCAAAACATCCATCATCCTCTATCACCGCTATCACCGCTCAGGTAAGTGACTAGATGGCCACTCTCTTGCTTTATAGCTCTACATCTACTCTATCTAACCCAAAGAGTATTAATAGGAAGTTCGCTAGCCATTCGAGGCTGGTGACAGCTAGTACTAGACCCTCTGTGGACAGTAGAGGGTTTTGCCATCTGATTCCAAGACCCTTTGGATAAAGAAACCTGTCCAAATTGGTGTTATACTCTTCCTTGAGTAACCTACATAAACAGCCAAGCTAGGAAGACGCGGTCACACATCAACAATGGAAGGACTTAGGATGTCAAATCACAAGGATCTCCTATCACCTGCTGATGAATGGAGTGAAATGTTGACTTCTTTCAAAACATTCCAGGCCACTTCTCAGTCAAAGTATCAAGCAATACGATTATCTCGCAATGAGGCTCCTCGGGCTTTGTCTTCCAAGAAGAACCACCCTGGTTTGCAAACACCAACACATCAAAAAATGTCCAATGTTGCCATTGTCAACCCTCCCGATATTAAGACACACAATGCCCAAGAGGCTTCTGCTGGGTTGCAAACACCCAGCCCAAAGAGACCAAATATACCAAGCCCAACAAAGTCAAATATAGAAATAACCAACTCTGTCATAGCGGACTCACCCTTAAAAGTTGCGGCTGAGTATGTCCAGGAAACTATTCCCAGGGAGGAAAACGCGACAAGCTCCGGGCACTTCTCCAATCGACGCCAGTCACTCGTTCTAAAAATTCCTCTTGCCTCTGATTCTGTCCCCGATACTGGAATGAAAAGAGGTGAGGCGAATTCATAAAGAGATGGGAAAGTGTTCAGCATACTAACTAGCCATGCTTTAGCCATCGCCACGCCCAAAAAACTGGATCAGGAAATGGTACTACTATCCCCTTTTCCGACAGGTATTTGTCCCACCGCCTTTACACACCCTCAATAACTCAAACGCAGTTTGAAACCTACTAAAAACAACAAAAAAATTTCAGACGGTTCCGATAAAGCCCTGCTTCCACAATACAAAAATGAATCTACAGCAGAATCACCTCTGGCCCGAACTACTCCAGCTACTCCACAAAATAGGCAACTGTCTGCTCGACCTGTTCAGAGTCTACGCGGAATTTCCAATGGGAGGAGTTTGACCGCGACCAACTGCTCTGACGCCAGTCCCCTGAATATAGCTAGAGGAACCGGCTCCGCTAGTGCTAGTCGTGCCATGCAGAAAGTACCGACATCTCATGGACCCCCGAAACTTCCCCAGCTTGCGAACATGAGACGCAGGAAGCCCCTGATGATTTTCAATGCTCCAAATGAGGCTTCAATGGACTCTCTAAAGAAAATTGAAATTGACGACAAACTGGAACGCCTTCAGAGAGAAGGGAAACGAAAGATTGCTCAGCAGCTTCGTGGCATCGACCTCCATGTAGCGAAAGAGCCTTCGCCGCTTGACCGTGCGCGCCAGGGAGAGGGAAATGATCCAACATCACCAGTCGCCAAGGAAATTTCGCTTGCTCTTATCAAACGAGATATTGCAGCATTTTCACCCTCCTTACATGATTCTCGGTCAGGTAGGAATTCATCCGGCGACGCAAGGCCAGATAATGGTGATTTGTCTGATAAAGCTGCATATCGTATCCCATTCTCTGAACGTAATTCAGATGATTCAGAGCAAATGAATAAGTGTCGGGTCATGTCGAGGGGTGATAATCTTTCTATGTCAGTAGTCGACTGGCAACACCGCCCTTGGGACAGCCACTCAGGTCAGGAGTATACCCATAGGTTTAAAAAATGGTTGAAAACAATTGGAGAATTGGATCGCGTCAGGGTTGATACAGACAGCGTGGAGTTCACCGATGCAAACTTTCATTCCGATGGTGGACGTGGCATGTTTATCTCACTTGTAAAGTCGCCCATCGTATACCTTGATCTGACCGACCAAGAAAGTGCTACACATGCGCACGAGACGGCCAGTGGCTATATTCATAATTGGAATTCTCAGCTCAAACGGGAACGGCAAGAAGCTAAATGGAATCAAAAGAAGATGGCTATGCAGCTCAGTCAGCAATACCGCCAACCCCTTGCGATAGAAATGAATCCGCACGCACCAAAGTTAAATTTGTACTTGCGACCTATCGAAACGAAGGATCTCCCAGGGTTGCTTAAGCTGTTCAATTCGTACATTCAGAACACAGTCCGCTGCGTGGATCTAGAGCCACTCTCTTTGGACAATTTGCAGGAGCGCGTCGCAGAATGCGAGCGAGAGAAATTCCCAGCCCTCGTCGCTGTTGAACAGAAGCCACGCCTAGGTCACGCCCTGAATGGCGCGGAAGAAGAGATCTTCGGTTGTATTCTTGCATGCGACTTCACAGGCCCTGCCACCATCAATCGCTACACTGCAGAGCTGGAACTATTCGTTGACCCTAAATATTATCGCCTAGGCGTTGGAAGTTGCCTCGTTGATAAAATACTGGAAATCTGCGATCCCGACTACTACCCCAACCAGGGGTATTATTTTGACTGCGCTGCAGCACAGGCTGACGTGTACCGTGCAGGCAAAAATCGGCAAGTGGCCAGATTAATTTTCATTTTACACCACGTTGCGGACAATGATGGCGATTACCAATGGACAAAGGAATGGCTAGAGAGTAAATTCGGGTTTGAGGAACAGGGCCTATTGAAAAGCACTGGGTTTAAAGTGGGGAAATGGTGCGAGAACCCATTTTCCACGAGAGAACTTTATATTTCACTGATATGGCTGGACACAATGGTTCGGTTCTGTACGGACACGCAGCATGCTAACTTCCCCCCTCTTTTTTGCTTTTTTCGGGAATTTCTAGGTTAAATTCGAGCTATCTGGTTCGCAGTATCAGGTTTGTGCCCGAGGAGGCCTAGGTCGCGAATTGTGACCTTAACTTATCAGCAAATCACTACTCTCACGATTGAAACGATTCGATTCAAATTAATTTCCGCGGGTCTTTCTTTTTCTATCGTCTACACTCTTACAGCGCCGTTCATGTTTTTTACTCCTATACGGCTATTGGGTCCTGACCCCCTGTTTGGATGCCATCCCTCTTCTAAGTTACAGCAAAACATACTTTTGTTGTTTTATGTTACTTGACCACTTGTGACCAGAAAGTACATTTGTATTATTAACCTGTCTGTCCCTGTCCCCGTCCTATTTTCTCACTTTCCATAAGAGTCCAGTTGAAGGGATGGGGTGTTGGAAGGCTGAGAAGGAAAATTTAGCCTGCCTGCTCAGTATCACGAGGCCGGAACCAGGAAAAAATATATGGAATTACTCAGGAAAAAAAGGAACCCCAAAACTAACGTCAAGTTTCATCGTTTTTAAACTTCAAGTTTAATTTTTTGTCATTAGTCTTTAGTAATATCTGCATCCAACCCTGTTAACACCCCCACGGCTGGACGTTTCAAATATTTCCTAGGACCAAAACCTTATTCCGCCCTATGGGGTCCGAGAACTCCTGCTGTAGTCTTGAGTACAGGTCCTCTTCATGCCAAGAATAATCAGAAGAGAAGTGGAGTTGAAGAAGTGGAGTTGGAGGGCCCGGAGGCCCGGTCAGGATAGGGCTGGGGGCAAGAAACGAAATCGGAACTAGATATCGAACTAGAAATGGAAATGGAAAGAAAACGGGCTTAGAACGGGTATCTGTGTTCTAATTTTTCTATTCTTAACGAATGACTCAAATATTCAGTCTATCTATGTCCTATTCTATTCGATCCATCCATAAATTCTTGGAAAAAAAGAAAAGAAAAGAACAAGCCTCCCTAATATCCTCTCCCCCACACCACCGGAACAATGTTATCCCCTTCCAGACTTAAGAGGTAGAACAGTCGCAGCTGCAGCTGAGAGGCAGGCTGCCTGAAGCTCCAATACCCGAGGCAACTCCTGAGAACTTGATCCCTGCGCCTGAAACTGGAGCGGAAGGCGAAGGCGAAGGCGAGGGCGAGGGCGAAAGTGTAGACGCGGCATTGGTATCGACTTGCAGGGCTGGGGTAGTCGCAGCTGGCGTAGGCGAAGCAGATGAACTGGCAGACGGAGATGCACTGGAAGGCGAAGGGGCGCTGGGAGGCGCATCACCTCCGCTCGAACCTTCGCCGGGGTTTGGGAATTTAACATCCTCGCCCTCGACAGTCGTCTTGCCGTTTCCAACGTTTGCAATGTAGATCTCCGGCAGTTTATCAAAGGCAGCTCTATCGCCGCTGCCGCCTTCGATGACAACTGGGGCGCAGTTCATGTACATCTCTCTGTTACCGATTTTGTTGAACCATGTCCATGCGAGGAGTGCTTCTCCACTTGGTGCATTGGAGGGGATCTTGAAACCATATTGCTTGTTCAGCGGGCAGCCGCCGATGATGGACTCAATGACCCTGAAGGTATTGCCCTGGTCGTAGCTGAGGGAGATCTGGCAGGACCCGCCGCCGTGAGTGGCGGTACCCGCGAGCTTGACATCTCCAGACCCTCCAGCCTTGTATGTGGCAGAAGGCTTGCCGGCACTATCATGATGATATCCTTTGCAGGGGAAGTTGGAGCCTGGAAGTGAATATGTTAGTTTGCTGCGAAAGGTGTAGGTAGACCTTTTTGAAATAGAAGACGAGTTGTGAAAGTTGGGCATGTGCAACTAACCATCTGCAAGAAGGGGGGAGGTCATGCTGTAATCAACATTCCCACCGGAGCCGAATCGACTGCGGAAAGGGACCGGTTGGGTCATTTCAATATGAGCAAAGGCAGACCCAGCTGCGACAGCAAGAGTGAGAAGGCTAAGGGAATGCATATTTGCAATAAAGGAAGGTATAAAGTGAAAGTGAAAAAAGGTATGTGCCTAAGAAAGTAAAGGATTGTATGTCCAGAAAAAAGAATGAAGGACCAGCTTCCAAGCTCAAAGAATGAGAGAAAAGAATGTAATGGATGGATCGATATAGAGAACAATGATATGAAAAGGATTCAGCATTCCAGGGGGGTCGAAGGTCCCTATTTATGCCTTTTCGGAATCCCTCGTAGTCAGCTGAAATACCTACTGACAAAAGAAAAAGTGGAAAAAAAGAGAAGAGGAGAAAAAGTTAGAACGTAGGACCCAGAAAAGGAATGCAGGTTCCTTCCCACAAATCGTCTCCAGAAATCTCCCGGATGCAATTATTTCACAGCCATCTTGAATTTTAGAAACCCATACTCTGTTCCTGGCTCCTTTCTTTTGCCGATAGGTTGCTTTCCCCTGAACTTTCGTTTCGGGGCCCGCTTTTTGATTGAATATCTACGATTAGTATAGGTTTTAGCTCGTATCTGCCAGTTTCTCGGGTCAGGGCAAAGTCCAGACACTTCAAAACTATGAAGTAATACTCATTTGCCGAATATCATGGAACGGTTCGGCTATGAGGGAAAAACCGCTCACCTATGCGGTCGTAACGGTGGGGGCCAGGGTAGCGGAGTCCATCGAGAAAAATAGACTTCCTCTGATGCTTGCGAAGGCCTTCATCAAGGGGTACCAGCCAATGGTTCTCCTTTTCCTGTCACATTAACCTCTTCCGGCGGGGACAGTAGAGAAAATACGCTTCGTCCGATACTTCTCGAAGACACCTCGCTAAGAGGAAGACGTCCAGTGGGTCAATCTCCCCGTCACATTAAGGCCGTCTGATGGGGCCATTCGAAAAAATAAGCTTCAACTGGCGCTTCGCCGAAAGGACTCCGTTAAGGGATATCGTCAACCAATGGGGGTTATTCCCCGCCACATTAACACTAGGAGGCGCTGTTTCAACCACCCGTCGGCCCTACGATCGAGTTTATAGTGCCCGGATCTTCATTGAGGCCTAGACCTGCGAAGCAGCCTTGTTGCCACGATGCCTAGTGAAAGCATATCCCAACTTCACTTTCGTCACCCTAACAGGGATTCGAAAGTTAGACCGCAGCCTCTAGGCGTATCGCCTCGTCGGAAATTGATGCCGGGATAACGACGAGGTCGATAAGTTACGCCTTGTGGCCCGTTCATGTCCCACTAAGATCGTTTAACTTGGTGAAAATGTTTTTCTCCCTCGTCGGAAGGCGAGGGGAAAAGGCGAAGGGGATGGTTCTTGGGAAAACACAGTATTCGTTGTGCAGTATCCACCGGTGCTTATGATTTCCACGCCACTACATACATTCACCTCTCGGTTTCTTTCGCTTGAGGCAAGTTAAACAGGAGGCCGGAGGTGAACCAGACGGAAATGCAGTACTGAAATGCGGAAACATGGCCGTGAATCCGGGACCGCTCGACAAAATCCCGTCCTCAGAGTTTATAGGAAACTTGGTAGCAGCTTGAAAGAAAGCCAACCCAGGAGAACTTGGTCAGAAAAATTAGTCCGTTGCTTTGACTCCCCTCCTTTTCCTTTTGCCTTATTTACCATGGCGGAAAGTTGGCTCGATGACATTGACGTAGGCTTTATTCAATACCAAAACGGCTATGGTCTTATTGCAAACTTCAGAAATCTGAACTCGTCTGAATGTGAGGCCAAGAGCACCTTCCTGTACCTTATAGAGATATATACTAGTATGTATATGCCTGGCTGTGCTGCAACTGTTAACTTAGTCCGCCTTCATCTACTTCGTTTCCTCTTTTCGCTATTGCCCATTCTAGAAGGATGATATCCATGCCTGCCACATCTTCCAGAATTTTCTCATTTAATTCCTGCAAGCATAATGAGTGAGATACTCGTCAAGAAGAGTGGGGGATGTACTGTACATCTGCTCCAGGTATTTTTGTCTCCCCTGGGTTCCCGGGATATCAGGCTCCTGATGGGTCAGACTTTACACACGTGTTAGAGTCCGAAAGAAGTTTGTTCAGGACTTTAGTCCCTTTTGCGGCCAGATTGACTGCATCCTAGTTGTAGATAATTCTGTCTTAGATCGATGCCCTGTTTTCGTCGTTGAAGTTGTTTCAAGATGTTGACGTTGGAAAGGGGCCAGAAGTATTGTCACGTGGATTGCAGTGAGGGTATTCTGCTGCGTCACACCGCCTTGTGCTAGGGGAATTTTTCAGCAGAAAAGCAAAACATTCTGAGCGATGGATCGTGCGCTACTGTTACCTTCGCTCAATTCTATTCTCTTTTGATTTTTGATTATTTTTTTTTGGCTATTAATCCCCCCTTGGAGTGCGGCAATTGAACGCCGACCTTTCAAAGCGGATTCAATGGCACCAATTCCAAGTAAAAAGAGTGCTGGTGATGATTTTATCTTAACTCTATCAGATGACGAGAATTCGACCTTGCCCAATGGCGATGTCGACCTGGACGATGCTGGAGATGACGACCTGGTTACCGCGAAATTGTCGAAATCCAAATTAAAACCTTCAGGCACCAAACGGAAAAGGGACGATGGAGCTGTCACCACTGGAACTCATAAAAAGCGGTCGAAAAAGCCCCAAAAAGAAGATAAGAAAAACGAGCGGACAGGTAACGGATCTAAACTTGAGTCGAATTCCGACACTGAACAGGACACAAACGAGAACGACGATGGGGCCCTGGACCCTGATTTTGAATTCGATGTTGGAAATGCGGCGCACGCCAATCTCGTGGAGGACTTCGATGGCTGGGGACTCGATGAGCGATTTGGGGCTAAAACTGATGGGAACGGGAATAAAAAGGCAGTGGATATTGATGATATAATTTCCCGCAGACAACAGAATATGAAGGAAAAATTGGACAAGCAGAAGAAAAAGGAACTGAAGAAAGCGGAAGAAGGGTCTGGCGATGAGTTTACTGGAATTGATTCGCAGGATGAAGATGAACCGGCCAGTGCTGTGGGCTTCGATGAGGATGAGCTTCTGGCTCCTGATGGATTTGGTATGGGAGCCGCTAGTGAATCAGAGGAGGAAGAAAGCGACCGACCTGCTTTGGTTGAGTCCTCCGACTCTGAAAATTCGGAGGGAGCAGCTGAATCGGATTCCGAGAAAGTGGATTCGGATCACGACTCTATTGCTTCTCCAGTGCCACATCCTGACGACATTGCCTCAAATGATGACTCTGGTGACGAGAGTGAAGATGCTGCTGAAATCGAAAAGCAAAAAGCCTTCTTTGCGCCTGAAGAGAAAGCTTCAACAAACGGCAACCTAGAGCCTGCAAAATCTTTCCAAGCATTTTCACTCTCGAGGCCAATCCTTCGCGGTCTTACGTCTGTTGGTTTCACTACCCCTACTCCTATTCAACGGAAAACGATACCCGTTGCGCTACTAGGAAAAGATGTTGTTGGTGGTGCAGTTACGGGGTCCGGTAAAACGGGTGCATTTATCATCCCAATTTTGGAACGTTTACTCTACCGACCCAGAAAGGTCCCGACCAGTCGCGTTGCAATTCTGATGCCCACTCGAGAACTTGCTGTTCAATGTTACAATGTGGCTACAAAACTTGCAACATTCACCGATATCACCTTCTGTCAGTTAGTGGGAGGTTTCAGTCTCAGGGAACAGGAGAACATTCTGAAAAGGAGACCCGATGTCATTATTGCTACGCCTGGCCGATTTATTGATCATATGAGGAACTCCGCAAGCTTCACAGTTGATACCTTGGAGATCCTTGTTCTCGACGAGGCAGATCGAATGCTGGAGGATGGATTCGCCGACGAGTTGAATGAAATTTTGACCACCATCCCCAAGTCTCGACAGACAATGCTCTTCTCCGCTACCATGACAAACAATGTAGACAAACTCATCCGAGTCGGCCTTAACAGACCTGTACGATTGATGGTGGATGCGAAGAAGCAAACCGTGGGCACCTTGGTACAGGAATTCGTCAGATTACGGCCGGGTAGAGAAGACAAGCGGTTAGGCTATCTCATGATTATTTGCAAAACCATTTATAAGGACCGTGTTATTATATTTTTCCGGGCCAAAAAGGAAGCTCATCGCGTGCGCATAATATTCGGGCTCATGGGGCTTAAAGCTGCGGAACTACATGGAAGCATGAGCCAAGAACAGGTATTTTCTTTTTCCTCTTTCTCTATTTGCGATCTCCTACTGCCAATTTTCTATATTCCATGGAAACATAATTTAACTATTCAATAGCGTATTAAAAGCGTTGAAAGTTTCCGTGATGGGAAGGTTTCCTTCCTTCTCGCCACCGATGTCGCCTCCAGAGGTCTTGATATCAAAGGTGTAGAAACCGTTATTAACTACGAAGCACCACAATCACACGAAATTTACCTTCACCGTGTGGGACGTACGGCGCGTGCAGGACGTTCGGGGCGTGCATGCACACTTGCTGCAGAGCCGGACCGAAAAGTGGTCAAAGCCGCCGTGAAAACTGGTCGAGCACAGGGAGCTAAAATCGTTAGCCGACTTATTGACTCAGCAGAAGCGGACAAGTGGGCCGCTAAGGTAGAGGAGATGCAAGAGGAGGTCAAAGAAATTCTGAAGGAGGAGAAGGAGGAGAAACAGCTAGCTCAGGCCGAAATGGAAGTCACCCGTGGCAGCAATCTGATCAATCACGAGAAGGAGATCATGTCCAGGCCCAAACGGACTTGGTTTGAAAGCGAAAAGGAAAAATTGCAAGCTAAGCAGCGCTCTCTTGAAGAGTTGAATGGGCCAAGTAAGAAGAAGAAAGGCAAGCTTAGCGGCAAGGACAAAAAGAAGCTTGACGACACCCGCGAAAGGAAAGAAGGGAAAGTATGGAAGAAAGGCAAAGCTGAGCGTGAAACCCCGGCTAAGGGTCCAGCGAAGGGCAAAGATGGGCAAAAGGGCAAGGGGAAAGCCAAACCAAGGACTGGAGGGAAACCTCTCAGGCGGTGAGCTGGAAGCCAATGAACTGTTTTGATCGTCGTCAACATCATTGTTAGCTACTTGCGTTAGCTTGTACACTTGTTGATTTTCAAATATTGTCTTACATAGTACATCATACAATGCTATTTCGCTTTACTACGGCTTGATCATTTCCTTATTGCCAATCTTTCCGAGATTGTCATTTAATATCAACAATTGATATCTTCTCCCTCCAGGGCCTGCCCTGTCCCTAGATCACTCTTACAGCATCAATTAGGGCAGAAGCGGTCACGTGCTCAGAACTCGTGCTGACTCACCCGCATATCCCCGCATTCCGATTTCGGCAGCAGAAAATTTGCGAACGCCACTGACTCATTGCGGCGAAGGGAATATAATAACAATAGCCCTGAGTCCTCATTATCTACTTAAAGACCATTATTTCTAATAGTTGCCCTTTGATTGCTTGGGCTCGTTGAGTATAAGTCCCTTGTTAAGCGCTATTATATCCCTCTTCTACACTGCAGCTTAATCAGTGACCCCTCCACCCCCTCACC